>JASVER010000032.1:7696623-7857948 GCA_030449065.1 Oceanodroma leucorhoa | reverse complement strand
ATCTGGAAGAAGCAACCAGAAATTGTGTAAAGAAAAAGTAAATGTGTTTATTTTATTTTAACTAAATAGTTTAGGAAATACCAAAAGTTTAATGTTTGTAAAAACAGTAGTGCTTTAGCAGCACAATGAAAAGCAAAAGTAAAAGTTGTGCAATAGTTCGGTGTGGGTTCAACCACCTTTCTATTATTAGAGACATTTTTAATTGGTAGCACAGTCTTTTATAACTGTTTAAAAGAGGACAAAAGTCCTTAATTGAAATAATGGTTTGAGCAGCTGTTAAATGTAGGTGAGACCTAGGATGAAGCATGAGTTTATCATTGGCAAGGCAGCAGCAAGGAAATGTTGTCTCTTGGCGGTGACCTGTGGGTTTCCCCCGCACCTCCCCAGCTCCTTGCAAGCTCTAATTATGTTGTGTAAAACTACTTCAGAGAAATAAGATGTGACTTCACATTTGGGCAAAAGAATCGGAGAATTAAAATGGGAGAAAATAGCCTTTTATGGGCTTACGGCTTTGGCCAGAACCTAAGCTTTTCCACATTCAGGCTGTCGAGAGGAAGAAGGAGGTGTTTTACAAAGACCTTTTCTTCCAGATTGTTTGTTTGAACTGATTTTGTTTTCATAATTTCAAGGGATAGCATTAGGCAGCCTGATGGGATTTCATTTCCCCTTTCAGTTGAAGGCTCCTTAAATTTCAGCTTGATGTAGTCCCTGTATCTCTGGTTCTGCAGTTYCACAGAAGGTTAACCAGTAAAAACAAAGTCAAGGAAGACAAAGTGTCGTGTTTGAAGCTAGCTGTCCTTTCTAAGGCACGAATGAAGAGCTGTAACTTTGCTTTAAACAGAAAGAACAAAGTGAGAAACCCTAGTTTTAGTCTGAGTGTGATAATTGGAGCATATGTAGGATAGCTGAGATTGATTCCTGCAAATTTATGTTTGCGTTAACTTCAATTTTTTTTTTCCAGACTCCATGAAAACAGAAGGCCAGTTGAGATGGCAGTCAGACTAAGTGGGTGAGTTTATATATAAAACTGACTAACTTTGGATTTTAAATATTTGCAGATTTGTTAAATACAGAATTTCTTATTGGTGCCAACAGCCTGACTCCGTTGGTGTTTAAGTGGAGCTCTGGTATTCTAGTGCATTCTTTTACCTCTGCTTCTGTTGCGTTGCAAGCTGTGCTAGAGAAGACATAGGAAATTCATTTTACCCAATCAGCAATTGTAACAATGGACTACAAACCTGCAGAGCAAGCCAGTTTGCTGGAAAACAGGAATTCCTGCAGCGCAGCGCTTGTCACAGACTATCCAAAGAGGGCAAAGATTCAGGAAGGTGAATAAATTGAACATTGGTTGAATGAGGTCAGGAACAGTCTCTCGGAGGAGAACCCTGCCCTAAAATACTACTTTGAAAGTATAAGCCAATTTAATGTGCAGATTAACCCTTCTCATTTGAGCAAACTTGTGTGCAATCCTGGATCTTTGCAGATCACAACCGGACACTTCAAAAACCTATGTACTATATTTGTTTTAAAAAAAAAAATAATAAATCATCACTTGTCTTGTTACAGCTGTTACTTTTACCATTTCATTGAGAATATCTGCAACATAAATGTATACTTGACTTGAAACAGTATCATACACTTGGTATAATAACTCAGGTTGTCAACAGGATTACTCTGTGAGGCTCAATGTCGCCTCTCCATTCTTCTCTGAAAAATGCATTAACCATTGCTGTCATTGCCAGAGATCAGTTATAGCCCAATTGTGCATTACAAAATTCTTGATCAAATATAATAATTGACCTAAATGATTATTCTATTTTTATCCTCGTAGACTACTTAAGATCCTGAGCATCAGACTAGACCTTTGTAGTCTGGTGTTCATGAAAATCATATTCACTGGTTCACAGTTTAATCATTCTACATCTCAGTATTTTGTTCTCTTTTCCTTTTCCTCTGCATACTAGGGACTATGATCAAGGTAATACTATGATCCAGTAACGCGCATGATGGTAAGGGTATGCCTTTAGTTGTTTCAGGAAAAAAGCTGCCATTATCTGCTCTCCTTTACCTTTCTTGATAGTTTCAATAATATGCATAACATGAAGTGTTTGTAAATTGATATTAAACTGTTTGTGACTTCACCTAAATAAATTTTTATATATAAATCCTGTTCTTAATCTTAGCCGTTTTTTTTTCCTCCCTTGTTCTGAGATTGCCACTTCCCCTTTTGTAATCACTTTTTCCATCACCTGACCTTTTACAAAATTTCTGTTTTTCAGTTATGAAAGCACAACTGAGTCTTAACTATTGACAGAAAACAAATTGGCCTTTGAAATKTACTTTCAATATTTTGCATAAAGGCTTGATAATGTTGTAACTGTAGTTGTGGTAGCTTATTCATCTTTGACAGTGTCGTGGTTTAACCCCAGCCAGCAACTAAACATCACGCAGCCGCTCGCTCACCGCCCCTCTCTGGTAGGATGGGGGAGAGAATCGGGAGGGCACACGAAGGAAAACCCGCGGGTTGAGRTAAAACCAGTTTAATAATGGAAATRAAGTAGAACAGTGATAACAATGATAACAATAACAGAATATACAAACAGGCGATACACAATGCAACTGCTCACCCCCACGTGTTCCAAAGGAACTGTGTGCCCCACCACCAGAGCCCCCAGTTTTTAAGCTGGGCGTGACATCACGTGGTATAGAATACCCCATGGGCCAGCTGGATCAACTGCCCYGGCTATGCTCCCCCCTGCACCTAGCAGGGCAGGGGAGGCTGAAAAGTCCTGGTGCAAGCACCACSCAGCAACAACCAAAGCATCAATGGGCCATCAACATTCCTTCCATTACCAAACCCAAAACACAGCACCCCCTCCAGCTACAGGGAAGGGAGTTAACTCTGTCCCAGCCRGAACCAGGACAGACAGTTGTTGAGACGATGGTATCTATCGGGCCTTGATCTGTCTGAAAATGAAATAGCCGCTGTACTGAAATACAAGTATTTTAGTGGCCTCCAAACTGGGACTCTGATCCAGTGAATGCCGAGATATCTGCATTGAATACAGTAGAATACAGAGCACTTTTACAGATGGAATTGCAAGTTATAAAAATACCTTTCATTTTTGAGAAGGGGCTTAAGCTCAATAATCGGATCACTCGTGCCATTTTTCCATTGTCCTGTTTTCTTAAGAAATCAGAACTCAGTTACTCACTGGTCTGTGCTGCGCCTCTTCATTGTTGCTACCCATGAACCACTTCAGGCATCTCTTCCCGAGGAAGTATTGTAATAGTGGCAGGATTTGGGGGGAGGTGTGGGAAGGAGAGGATGTGGAGCAAGGAAGGATGAGTAGAAATTGGTCTCCTCAGTCCCACTGATGAATTGCACAAGTGCGGGTCTTAACCTACGGGCTCAGAGCAGCAGCAAAGAAGCAACAGTTTTGTTTTTCTTGTCCTCTTCGGGAGCAGCATACCCAGCTGGAGTCTGAAACACTTCCTAACGTTCTTTGCTGAGTCCTTCTGCCAAGAATTTCTTGGGTTTGTTTGTTATTCTCTCCAGTCTTCATACAGTCTGGTGCCCTTCCTGCCACTCTGTCACCTCCCAGTTTCCTGGTTGCTACTGGTGTTGGGTTGGACCACCCTGTCTTCTGTGTCTGCTGTAGACAATTGCCAGGGCTCTGCCTTGCTCTCCAGTGTCAGTGGCTGCTTTAAAATTGCTGCCTGCTTTCATAAAGAAACTTGCCTTTCAAGTTATTAGCACTGGTGTTTTGAGACATGTGGGGCTTACCACCACACCCCCCYTTTTTTTTTTTAGTTCTTCCTAAACTTGGCCTTCATCACTGTCTTTGAGCCACCCAGTAATTTCACTGTGGTACTTGTGCATCCTTGCTTCGGAGTTTATTGTTGCACGTGTGCTTTTCCTCCTCATTCCTGTGCTGTAAGCTTCCGCATGAAATTCCATTGTCCATTAGTTTCTCATTAAAAGTGTTGGACTTCAATGGGTTTCTTCAAACTCCCAACAGTTAGTTACTGTGTGGGTTTGCATATGTCATTGGCACCGGGTTAATCTTACCTTTACAGCTCCTGATCTCCGGTCCTTGAGTTGGCGTGCTGGCTGTGTTGAAAGGGTGGTGCAGAATTGCCTATCCTCTTTTCATCTCTGATTTATGAGTAGATTTCTTTCGGCAATTATAAGCTAAACTTGCTGTCATTTACATGGTATGGCAGACAGCACGGAGATGCTGAAGATGCCTGCTGTCTGAAAGCAGACATTGAGGATAACTCGTTAATTAAGTGATGCGTTAAAGATACGGCACATGGTCAGTGAGGGGCTTAGCGTGGAAATGAACCATGATTGTATTATTCGTTCTGTAACTGTGATCTGCAGCGGAAATCAGTAATACACGGGAATTATTCTTTTTCTACTACTTCTGTAAGTCCTATTACTTAGCATGGGGGGGATGTCCTCTTTTCAGTGTTGCTGCAATTTCTTAATGCTTTCCTCAAAAAAAGCCTTGAGCATTTGTACAAGTTGCAGCAAAGCTTTTCACTAAGGCTGATGGAATACTTGTAAAATGTGTGGGCATTGATTTGTTTGGGAGGACCGGCATCTTACGGAAAAATAGTTTTCTGCCAGTTGATTAGAATTAAGTAGAACATACTTTTGGGGGGTAATTGCAGACAAGTTTATTGTTAAGGATTTCTAGCAAGACAGGATTTTTTTTCACAGATGTGCTTTTTCATGTGCTGGATTGATATGCATTGTTATTACAAAGAGCAAATTAAAACCAGTGCAATGTGACTCTTAACAGCACAAAGCATGTTGCAACTTGGAAAGGGATGAAGCTAAATTACCTATGTCTTTGAGCAATCTGACACAGCTTGGGCGTTTAGAGTAGAGCTTCAGCAAAGATAGAGTCAAATAAATGGGATTTCCAGCGCCCACCTGCGTGCAGCAGTTAGATTTGAGATATCTGGAACATATGAAAAATGAGACAGTGTTATTACTCTTCTGGCCTTGCTAGTATAATGATGTGTCTTTAAAGGTTAGATGACAGCAGACCATTTTGCATGTGGGGTAACCTGTCGCATCTGTAGTTGAGCAAAATTATTACTTCCGAACTCTAATGAGATCCTGTCAGTTATTCAATGTGACTTCCAATTTAAGCTTAAACTATTGCTTTCCCATGTTCCTTTTTCTCCCATCATCTCACCAACTCTTGTTTTCTTCTTTATAAAATCTGGTGAATACAGCAAGCATGTCCTGAGGGCCAGCCATGGGATTAGACAGTGTCTAACTGGACTGTGAGCATGTATGGAGCCTTTCACCCCCATCTAGGTAGGTCTGCCAAGTTGGTATGGTCTAGCATGAAGAAATTTAGTATGTGTCTAAGTGTGGCTAGATGGAGTGCATGCGGGAGACTCCCTGGCTGCCTTCAAGGCTCGTGTGTTTTTGAGAAGCTGGTGGCGTTGGCAACAGGTCTTTCTGTCCACTCCCACGGTAAAATCAAAACCAAAAGCCTAGAGACTGTTGTAACCATTGAGGGGAGGGATGTGAGTCAATGCTAACAGCCTAGATGTTTGTGGAGAAGTTGCCTGGTGAAGTTATCAAGCTTTGGTTTAGGTCATATGCTTAACAGGGACTGCAACAATTGATAATGTCTGTGGGAGTGCTTTTGGCAGTTCTTTCTACAAAGAGATTACATCCCTGAAAACTTGGCTGGAGAAATTATAAAGCTAGATCTTACTTTTCCCCTCTTGTTTTGGCATTCGGGTTTTACTTTTATCCTGTCACGAAGGTCAGTGTGCATTAGTCTAGCCCAATACAGCACATAAATTTTTATCCATATAATCTGGGTCCAGCACTCTTCTTTTTTTTTTTTTTTTTTATTTGTTTGGGATTTTTTATTCCCCTGGGAATTCTTGTCAAAACCAGTTGGCATCTTTGCAGTTTGGCAATTTACTGGGCAATCGGCTAAATGGCAGACAAGGTTTAAAAAGCAGGAACATGTTTACAATATCTTACATATTTGTAAACATGAAATATTTCAAGAAGTACTCTTACCTTTTTTGGTGGTTGTTGCTCTTTCTTTACTTTAAAGAACACTTTCTTCTTCCCAGTGTCTCAGTGCAGTGCTGCTGTGTTAGTATTTCCAGGGCAGCAGGGGAATGTTTACATCCAAACAAAATCTGTTTTCTTTGAATTTTTTAATTGCGAACATTTGTGTCCATAAAATCCTTTCCACAAAACTCAGTCACTGTTTAGCTTAGTTTTTTTGGTTCTGTGCAAAGTCTAAAACTCAGATCACATTCAGTTTTTATTTTTTTTATTTTCTGAACCATGTAATATGAGCATKGTATCTGCACCTACATCAGCAGGTGTAGAAAATCATAGAATCATGGAATTGTTTAGGTTGGAAAAGAAAGACCCTTAAGATCATCACGTCCAACCCTTAACCTGTCACTGCGAAGTCCACTGCTAAACCATGTCCCTAAGCACCACATCTACACATCTTTTAAATATCCCSAGGGATGGTGACTCAACCACTTCCCTGGGCAGCCTGTTCCAATGCTTCATAACCCTTTAGGTGAAGAATTTTTTCCTAATATCCAATCTAAACCTCCCCTGGCGCAACTTGAGGCCATTTCCTCTTGTCCTATCGCTTGTTACTTGGGAGAAGAGACCGACACCCGCCTCTCTACAGCCTCCTTTCAGGTAGTTGTAGAGAGCGATAAGGTCTCCCCTCAGCCTCCTTTTCTCCAGGCTAAACAACCCCAGCTTCCTCAGCTGCTCCTCATAAGACTTGTTCTCCAGACCCTTCACCAGCTCCGTTGTCCTTCTCTGGACACACTCCAGCACCTCAATGTCCTTCTTGTAGTGAGGGGCCCAAAACTGAACACAGCATTCGAGGTGYGGCCTCACCAGTGCCGAGTACAGGGGCACRATCACCTCCCTACTCCTGCTGGCCATGCTATTCCTGATACAGGCCAGGATGCTGTTGGCCTTCTTGGCCACCTGGGCACACTGCCGGCTCATGTTCAGCCGSCTGTCAACCAGCACCCCCAGGTCCTTTTCCACCTKGCAGCTTTCCAGCCACTCTTCCCCAAGCCTGTAACGTTGCCTGGGGTTGTTGTGACCCAAGTGCAGGACCCGGCACTTGGCCTTGTTGAACCTCATGCAGTTGGCCTTGGCCCATCCATCCAGCCTGTCCAGATCCCTCTGCAGAGCCTTCCTACCCTCASGCAGATCAACACTCCCGCCCAACTTGGTGTTGTCTGCAAACTTACTCAGGGAGCACTCAATCCCCTCGTCCAGATCATTGATAAAGACGTTAAACAGGACTGGCCCCAAAACTGAGCCCTGGGGAACACCACTTGTGACCGGCCGCCAACCAGATTTAACTCTGTTCACCACAACTCTCTGGGCTCGGCCGTCCAGCCAGTTTTTTACCCAGCGAAGAGTACGTCCCTCCAAGCCATGAGCAGCCAGCTTCTCCAGGAGAATGCTGTGGGAAACGGTGTCAAAGGCTTCACTAAAGTCTAGGTAGACAACCTCCACAGCCTTTCTCTAATCCACTAAGCGGGTCACCTGGTCACAGAATGAGATCAGGTTGGTCAAGCAGGACCTGCCTTCCATAAACCCATGCTGACTGGGCCTGATCACCTGGTCGTCCTATACAAATGTTAGCAACCCTGGTTTCTTGAGAATAAAATGAAGATCAGTTCGAGGTGGGGAAATCTCTGAGGGTGCCTTTGCTCAGGGTATGCAGGTGTCTTATCTTGCTGCACTTGGTGTGACTGTGCAGCTAATGAGGGACTTGAAGCAAGAGGCTTCTCAAAGTGCTGTGGGTTAGGAGRAGAAGAATTTCATTTTCCTTCTTTCCATGTCATTTTCCTTGTCCTTTCTCCCACACCAACAATCTCTCAAGCCAGATATGTGACTTTGTTACCAAGTACTTGTGGATAATGGGAAATCTCACTGGCATTACGTTGGATTGTTGGGAGAAATGACTGTTTACATCTGCAAGAACATGGAGGTTTTCCAGAAGCAGCACAATAAATTTGGTGGTATCGAAGGGCAAAAAAAGTGACTTCAGGGGACCCAATCTTTCCTTCGCTTTGCCATTTAGGAAAAGGAGATTCAGCTACGCRGCTGAATGTGGTATCAGCTGGTGGAAAAGCAATGGGCAGAATATCTCCATGACGTTTGGTACCAGAAAGTGAATGTGCATGTTGTTACTGCTACCGGTGCTTTGTAGGCCACTGTATGAGCAGAAAAAGGAGCCCTGGCCAGCAGGTGAAGCTGGCCGGGCTGCTAGTGATGCTGATCCACCAAGCGTGAGGGCACTTCACAGAACTGGTTATGGAGCTGTGCAGCTCAAGGAGGGAGCTTAAGAGATCACTGTTCTCGTGCCTTAGCATGCTTTGAAAAGAAAAAAGACAGACACATAAAGTACTTTCATTGTATAACTGAAATGTGCAACAAATAATAACAACACATCAGCTACAGTTGCAAATGCTTTTTGAGAGGAGAGTGGGTGGTATCTGGTATGCACCATTTCCTAAAACATGCATTTTGTATTTTAAACATTTTGATTGCATGCAAACGAAAAGGAATAAAATTGAATCTTTCAATACAAATAGGGTAGAGAACAATACAATTTACCAGTGTGTTAAGATTACTTAAAATGTTTTGTGGCTTTGCTAGCAAGCATTTAAGAACATTGGGGTTTTTTTTTGTCAGTGCTCAAAACATTGAAAACACAAACTTTTAGTGTGTTACGACACTGTTGAAATCAGCAGAAGTTGCTTGTGGCCCTGTACTGCACAGAGGTGTAARTAATCTCGGTTGTTCTCCATCAGAAGGGAGATGAATGGATAAGCATATCCTYTACCTGCCTCTTGTATGAGGAAGCTGTTAATATGGAGTTCTTTCCAAAGTGGAGAAGCTGAGAACGACCTTGGATCACCTGGTTCCCCGCTGGTTCCCAACAACTGAACTGCTGGGCTCTGAGAATACGCGGTACCTTTTTGCTTCTCTTGATGTCTCCAGCCCACAGCCGCTGAATGAGCAGTTTCTGCAGAGCATGGAAATGAAGAAACTCTTCTTTTTTGTGTTTTTCTGGTGTTCCTGCGCCTTCAGTCTTGACATCTTGTTCTGTGAAGCTTCTGCGAGAGGTAATCGCTGGAACCAAGAAAGAGGTGAGGAGGGCTGGTAGAGATGTTTCCTCACGAGTGTAAAAGAAAAGTGCAATGAATGCTACTAAGCTTTCCTAAGTCTGGGAAATGTTAATTATAGCTTGGTTCGTATCTCACAGTGGTGGAGGACCAGAAAAGGTAAACCTGCTTATTGCTATAGCTTGAGTTGYCTGGCAGTGTATGACAGCAGGCCCTGTGTACCATCGCAGAGTGGCACGGGCATGGGATGGTTTGGCTGTGGTAGGAGGAGAAAATTCTTTGACAAAACATGTCCTGGTGAGATGGCTGACTCTGTGGCTTAACCTGGCAAGCCACAAGAAAGCAAAACATATTTTACCTCTCTTTCAAAATGCAGAAGTGACTTTCTTGAGATGGGGATGTTGCCTTGAGCACATGTGCCTGTTTGATGTAGTGAGTGTTTTAAAAATAGTGTTGCAAATGCTGAGCCTGGTCAAGCAGGAACCTGAAAGCTTTGAAATGTTAGCTCTAGATAGCTTTGTCTGTTTACTCTGCTCAAAATTACTGGCAATTAAATTAACCTCTGTATTGGTGTTTTAATGCCTGTGAAGTTCCACCACAGGTTTCCGGTGGTGTTACTGAGTAATTACTTTGTGAACAACAAGCAAAGGACCTATTCTGTTTTGGTTTCCCCCTCTACACCCCTGCCTGTGGGAGAAATGCCATTGTGAAAAGGAGAGCAATTTCAGACATCATGGTGAAGGCTAGAGTTATTTAGGAAACGGTAGAGAGTGCCATTTACCTGATTCTCCCCTCTCTGTTGCTGCACCAATAGGCAGGACCRGAGTCAAAGAGCCAGCAGGTGGGCCAGGGAAGAAGAGTGAGCCCTTTGAGATGGCTAAGGATGGGAGAGGTGTCTTAACATTTAGTTAATGATGACCTTCATCCGTGATACCCATTTTAAGGATTTAGGGGAAGTCGGAAACACAGCCCACGCACACCACGTGCTAGTAGCTACTCCAGAAAAGGGTGAAGTTTGGGGCTGGCTAGAGATTCCCTGCTTTGCCTCCTTGCCTCTCTGCCTCGCCTGCCACAGAGGCTTTGCCAGGAGGAAAGGGTCAGTCCACCGGCCCCGTTCTCCTTGGTACCTGGGCGGGCAGTTCAAAAGTGGTGCTGGAACAGTTGTTAGGGCTGCTGGGAGAGAGGTGGGGTGAGCTGTGGCTGAGGGCTGGTGGGAACGATACAGAACATTAAGTGGTGCTGTGYCGGGGCTGCACCGCGGTTGCCTGAGCTCGTCTTGCTCCGGGAGCTGATGGCAGAAGCAGGAATTTAGTTGATGTCGAGAAAAGCTGTTTTACAAATTTGTGTGTAAGCATCGGAAATTGTGACTACGGAGCTATGGGAGGCCAGAGAAAACACGGTCAACAGTAAACTATGGGGAATGCTCTTTACTTGGAAGCCTTTTTCAAGCAGTAAGGAAATAGCAAAGTCTGTCAGACTTTGCTGTATGTCATGCTGAAGACAGTCAATACTGAGAGTACTGAGAGACRGGTCAGAAATTATAAAGATGCATTGTATGGGTCAGATTGTTGAGTGTGGCATATGAATATTTCTTCACTGTGATATTTCCTATTGTGGTTTCCACTCCAGTCTTTGTCCTGGAATTACTTTTTTTTTTTTTTCTTTTTTAAAAGGAGTTCCCGGGGGGCAGGCAGTGGCGATGCCCTGAGTACAAACTATTTGGAGCCCTCTGAGATAATACTCACGGTTTATCTTCCGTGCGTGCTACTTTGCTTTCCTATGTGCTGGATTTTACCTTCTGCTTTTCTGTGTAGTCTGACGGTTTGCCAGAGCCGTCTTCAGTTTCTCAGCATTTCCTTTAAAGATGGACTATCCAGCCTGCATAATTTTAAAGTACCCTAGCATTCCTTCTCATTTCTTCTGGATGCAGGTGCTTTCAACATCTCTCAATACCTCTGCTAGGTAGCGGGTAAGAGAAGCTCAACTTCTGTGTCCTCAAGTTTCATTTGTTCCTTTTGGGTCTCTTGTCCTCTGAGACACCGTGCTGTTCTTACAGTACAAGCTTCTACTTCTCGTGTTTCTAAAACAAAGCTTAGCCATCTGACCTTAGATTCAGCATTATGCCAAAAAAAATCTCTAAACCTATTTTCTTTAAAGTGAAGCGACTCCTACTGCAACTACATAAAAATTGCTCCCATTTTTCTCAACAGATGGGCCCCTTATGTTCAGGATCACACCTGTGTACATTTATTTATTATTACATTTATTTATAAAAGTATTTCCAATTGAGTGTTTTCATTGTTGAAGATGTTATTTTAACAAGTTGCAGCATCAGAAAAGTTGTTTGTTTTTTTTTTTCCCTGGAAAACAGCAATTTCTATAAAACAGAAAAGGTACTGAAAACCCATCTCAATTATTTTAAGATATTTTTGCTCCTTTTTACTCCATGAAAGGAAAATGGGTTAATCTAGGAATTTGCACAGAAATTTCCTTCTCTTTACTGCAAATCCTTGGAAGTACATTATAATCGTCCTGCAATGCAWCTTGTTAATGCATAAAGGTGTGTGCGCTAATGAAAAAAAATCAGTCTTGGCTTTTACATTAAGGGAGATGGCCTACAATACAAGTGGGATTTTTCAAAGCATTATTAAATGAGAAAATTTAAATCATTTCCCATTTTTTTTACTTAGAGGATAACCAAATTGATGTGAACCAATTTCTGAGACTATATTTGTAGCACTATCTTTAGTTTCTATTTTGGTGGTCAGGCTTGGAGCCAGACTTTTTTGTTAACTTGGAGTTTTTCTGGCACAATGTAAAAATGGCTGTTTTATTATTCCTAACATTTTGCAAAATGTCCCTTCAGAGTAGACTTTTCTAAATTAACCAGTGCCTGTGCAGTTATTTTCTACTTCTTACAAAACCACAGCTGAAGGGAGAAATTAAAAAGCTGGATTGCCACTTTAAACTTGGAATTTCATCTGTATTTAACAGGAAGAAACTCTTGTTTCAAGATTGTTTGCAGCCATTTCCCCTGTCAATGTTAATCGTATTTTTGGGTGTGCGCAGACTGTGGGATCTAGCACTTAGGGATTTAGAAATTATGGGCTCTCATACAAGTGATTCCAGATGGTGGGATTTTTCCTTTGGACACTGTCCTGGCTCTTCCCAAGCCATAACTTATACCAACCATCCCACGATCGCAACACACTGCCTCTCGAGAGGTATTTGGTGTAGTTAGGCTGTATTGTGCCTCTGTAATGCTGCGCTGAATTTCTCTCATCCAGGCTTTTAAGCAAAATAATAGTAAGCCTTCCCCATACTGATACAAAAAGAAACACCTGAAAAATCCCCAGAGCTGCAGACAAGAAGCCAAGGAGAGAAAGCTGAGCCCATGGCATGTGCCCGACTATGGCACTGGCATGGCAGAGTCCCAGCAGCTTCCCTGTCACTACGGGGCAAGGGAGATGCTGGGTGCAGAGGCAGCTGAGCTGATCCTGGYGTTAGGTACCGCGGGGCTGTGGCAGCATCCCGGTGACGTAGGTCTGGCGAGTCCAAGTCCCTGTGCGGTGCTAAACTGCTCGCTATGAACACTGCCTCCAGCGAGACAGAAACGCGAAGGAGGTGAGCTGCTGCTCATCTGTCACTTTCGGACAAGGGAGATGTCTACCTCTGTATTGTGAGCTACAGAGCCAGGACTTTACTGACAAAGCAGTCTGAGCATATGAGAGCATTGGATCCAAGTCACGCCAGTCCAAACTGTGGCAACGATTAGACCTGCATGTAATGCTGTCAGCTGCTGTAGGCCATAGTATTGTGCCTGGCTGCCTTTATTCCTCTTCCCCCAAAATATAAAGCTAAGTTTATATAAATATATAAAAACCACATATGTAAATATAAGGCTAGTTTCATTTTCAAGTCTTAAATGAATGTCAATGGTCTAAGCATAAATAAATAAATAAATAAATGGCCGCATGTGTCTGTTTTATTCAAGGCCACATTTGCAATTCAGAAATGTCTCTTGGAGCAGTCAGGCTTTTCCCAGCTCTCAAGCAGAGAGGGAATCTTCTGTCGAGAAGTCGGCTGCCTCGGGTGCTGCACTACTAGTAGCTGTGGATGTGCTGCATCCACTAACTGCACCAGCAGCCCCTGTCTGAAATTCAGGGGGGGAAGCTGCTGCCTTACCAGTGCACGACAGAGCTCATCACATAAATTCAAGGCACCTCTTGTTGGACCAACCTAAGTAATTGGAGTGAGGACAGAAAACCGGATCACAAACAGTTGGTAAGACGCAGTGTCTTTTGATTGCTCTCTTGGTGCACATCATTCTTGTACCCCAGGAAAAATTCCCACTATCAGAAAAATATTTTTCATGTTTTAAAACAGGATGCATCTTCACGTGCACAGGACGGGTATCCAGTAAGCTTCAATATAAACTTTTCTTTCCTGGGCAATAAAAGTTCTCACTATCCTCCGAGGCACTGACAATCTTTTCATTTATTGCTTTTAGATCTGCCAGCAGACTACAGAGCAAATAAACTACGAGTACTTTGATTTTTACCAACTTTTAGTAATGGTATGTTTTCATAACACAGAAATTATTACACAGATTGTCTTTCTGGCTGGAGAAACAAGTTCTAACACATTGCGGAGTTTTAAGGGAGAGAATTCGTTCTGAGGACAAGCCTGTGTCCTGGGAAAAAGACGGGAAGAGATAAACAAAATAAATAAACATTTGGAATGGAAATGGTGAGTTAGTAGCTGCCCAAAATGGGAAGTAGAATTCAAGTGTATTTCTTCGCATGCATGTGCAGTAGTTTGATATCTTAAATCAAGAGAAAGAGCACAGAGTCCATCCATTTTTTCCATTAACTGCCTGCATACTCACATCCAGCTAACGTTTGCGTTTTCAGTGTAAACAGGAATACTGTAATGAGTCTTGGCCAACCAATGGACAATATACTGAAATGGTTAATTTGATATATTGTTATTTTGATATATTGTTACTTCTAATCTTTTTTCTTCCCATTACATTTAGATATGTAATTTCAAGTTGAAATTACAAGTTTAGATATGCTTTCAAGTTGAAAACTTACAAATGTGGAGGCTCTGCTGTTGGATTTTAACCATATACACCCATCCTGCAGCTCACCAATAACTGGTAAGTCTAAGCACAACATCATAAAAACTAGGCTGAGGAGTTCTGAGTTAGAACATCCTCCTTTGCATTGTTCACAGGTCAGCTGAGGATTTCACCCGCGCGGGAGGATGTATGGCTAATGTGAGTCAGCAAAGCTGGCCCTACACAGCGCTCGCCCGGCCTCCTGCCAGCGCCAGAGATGTGCCTGCTGAAAGCAAGAGGTCACGGTTAGTGCACTGCTGAAATATGCCTGTTGTTGGCATACGGGTCCCTACTGCAAAGCAGCGTAATTCAGAGCAGTCCTCAGGATCAGCTGGGCAGCAGCCCATGGGGAAGGAGCTGCTTTGCTGTTCTCTTCGGGGTGTGCTAAACGAACCCTTAGCCGAGCAATGCAAATAAGGCACATTTCCAAGCGTCAGTGAGTTACGGTGCAGCGCTGGAAATGTGGCGCCAGTCAGTAAGTCCATGCGAGCTCCTCGTCTGCCCTGCGCAGAGATGCCTTTTGGCGTGCCCTGGGGAGGGGTGAACTTTTGCAGCCTGCAAAGTACCTGCAACCGCTCTGGCTGAGCGTCAGGCTGATTTTTCAGCTCCTTAAACAAACCAAAAGATTAAAAGAAAAAGCACTCTCAGTCTGTTTGAGCTGACTTTTTGTTCTTCTGAAAAGAATACCTTTTTTTTCGGATTAACCAAAACATTTTTAGAGAAAGTTTGAGGCGGTTACTAAACCTAGCCCTATTTCTTACTGATAAGGAAGAGACATCATTTGAGAAGGCACCTTCAAGGACACCATTTGCTCCTTGTCAATATAGGCCTACAATGCAGGATTATTTGTTAAATCTGAAGTATGCCTCTTCTAAAGTTTCTTCTGAGCTTTCTATTCTTTACACATAGTCCCTATGCTGTTTGTTTCTTTCCTCCTCTGTTGTTTATCCTTGCTTTAATTTCTAAAAATTCTTTTTATTGTGTGTCAGATTAAAAACACCCCTGTGAACTTTTTTCCCCTTGCCTGACGGCTGGTGCCTTCACTGTGCACCCCGTTTCCTACAACTGTCTCCTCATGGGGTATGCCAGGGCCTCTCTACRCCCCGTCTCCCCCTAGCAGCATCCTCCCCTTCTCTCCCTTCGCTCTGCATGTCCTCCCACCTGCTCTTTCCTTACCACACCTTTGGGTGCCATGAACATGCCTCTCGTTCTCAGCTGGTCCTCATGCTTGCCCCCACTGCGGTCCCTCCCCAGGTCCCCATCCCGGTCCCTCTCCGGCATCCCTGCCACCCGCCTCCGCTCTGCTCCGGAGCCCCTCTCCAAACTCGGCCCTCAAACTAGGAGACTCTTTCCCGCTTCTGCTGCTGGTTTTTTTTTTCCTTCTCGCCCACTGACACTCCTAACTCAGCAGCTTGGGACCTGGTTAAAAACAGGGCGTTGTTTTTGCAATAAATAATAAATAAATTGATCGTTAAGGCACTCCATGGCTCTAATCAGCAAAGAAAAGGTAGAAATACTCTTGGCCTCATAGAAATCTCAAAGGTAAGGTGATACACCGTGGGAGTAAGTAGGACAGATGAAGCAAATGATACTCAATTTTGCAGCCAATTTTTTTGTTACTCGGTACTGCCATCATTCAATAATCTCCTTTTTCAGTGTGTCCCATATGCCTGTAATACTACCTAAACTGGCTTAATTTTTCCCCTTCACTTTCCAGCCCTCAGGCCTCTGACTCCCTGGCCCCTGTGCTCAAGAAATGAAACTAGAAACTCTCTGTCGAACCCATTGCTTTTGCTCAATCGTTGTAACTTCTGTTAGGCAAGCTGTAGTTCCCCTTCCTCTGAGAGCAGGCCTTTTTGTTTCACATGCCTGAAAGTCAATTAGCTGCTGCCTCTCTCCCCAAGAGAAATGCGCCAYGTTGCTGTTGCTCTCAAGCCTGCTTCCAAACACTACCAGTCCCTGCAAAAATGCATGTTCAGCGTGCACAGTGTAATAAAACCACYGCCTAAGACTGGCTTGAGCAAACGCTGAGCTCCAAGTAGTTCTGTGCTGTTGTWGCACAGCCTGTGCAGAGAGAAAAAAATATCTTTGCGTTAACTTGACTGACATAACTAGTCCTCCTGTCACCACAGAGCGATGATAGTTCCTGCTGAGTCGCTACTGTATGCTCTAGCATGTAGGATTCCCAGTATGTACTGTGGCCTCATTACAGGAGCAGATGCAGGACAGAAAAAGACCCAACCAAAACGACTCAYCCCCTCTGCAATCTCACAATCCACTGATGCGGAGCACTGGGGCTGCATCGAGTCCCAGAGAAGCAGAGACTGCTGAACCCGTATGAAATGCTGCAGACAGTCACTGACTGGTTTTTCCGATGTTAACTATTCCCACAGCAACCTACAGCCTTTTTTTGTGACTTCAGCATGCCTCATGCTGTGAGTCTGTAGCCAGAAGCACGTGTGCAAGCAGGTGAATGATTATCTGGAAAGATGAGGTAATGCGGTTTCACCTGTGATGTGAAACCTCCTGGCCTCCATGACCATCTTGATAAGGCCGGACCCACTCAGCCTGGCAGGTGCACACCTTTTGAAAGACAATGCAGAGAAACATGTCTCAGGAATCAAACTACAGGTCTGAAAAGCTCTGAGACAYAGCTTTGTGAGCAGCTTTTATTTTTTTCCTTCAGTCACAAGCCTTATCAKGGGTATGACTTTGGGAACGGGATCGTTGTCAAGAGAATTAGGAGTGCATTCAGATTTGCTACCAGGAAAAAGAAACCAGCAGCAGACTGTGCTAACAGAGCATTGTCATTAAGCCAGGCGAAAACTAAAACCAGATCGAAACACTCCCGTATTTTGAAGCCTTTGAAATCCCAAACTACGTCTAATTTTTGTAGCTTAAGCAGATACCGCTGTTAGATGCCTTAGCTATCTGCCTTAGGCTGAGGTCATCTTCGACCCAGGGGCTGATCTCATGACAGGTATCACATCACACGTTCCTTCCCTGTTCTCCCYAGGGCTAATAATACATGAACAAACCAATAACTACACTGAAGATTCCTYTCCAAATAATACCRTGGATACATCAGTTAAAAAATTAGTTAAGATGTAGCGCTGTTAAATATAAAAYGCTTTTTCTTAAAAGCTAATGTAATGCTCCTTATTTGTGGGAAAGTCACTTTTACAACATTTTACTGAATGAGGTTAAGTCAAAGCCATTCTCTTAAGAAATGAGGCACTCTCTTAAAACCAATTAAGTTASCCAGTCTGTTTCAAACTGGGGGGAGCAAAGCAAATGAGAGACTGACTTGATCCAAAGCCCCCTGACTTCAGAGGTTTTGCTTATTTTTAGATTAGGTTCTCCTGTAAAAAGTGACAGAAGTCATGGTAATGGACACAGAAGCTGTGCTATTGAATCACCTGGCAGCACAAACTTGATGGTATCTGATGTGAACACCTTCGCAGCATGCTGAATCAGAGTACAAAATATGTTATGTATGTTGGTTTTATGCCAGCCACAGGAGGACAAACAATACCTCAGCCAAAATAAGGTGTTACAATACTTTACATAACACCTTACATATACCTTATATAATAACAATTCAGACAGACTATGCAAGTCTCTAGGATAAGACATACCTTCTACCTACACTTTTTGAACCAGCATGAACAAGCAGAGTGAGTTTATCCAGCACTTTGCAATCTGTGCCTGTTAGATATGGTACGAGACACCCTCTTGTCAAACCACAGCCTAAGCACCTAATAAAACAAGCTATTTCATACAAAGTTTCAATCTCACAAGCACAGTCATGCAGCTGAAAATACACGCGTGGCCAGGGAAATGCCTCGTGTGCTCAGAATTAAGTAATTAGCTGAGAAGTTGCACAAAAGGGGCATTAATCCATGATTTCCACATTTCAGTTTGGCCATAAACCTGGCAATGTTTAGCTAATACCCCAGAAATCATTCGAGGCTGGAAGGATATCTTTCCTCCCTCAGCGGGAAATATTAAACAAGATGAAGTTTTCTGCRTGGTGGGATCCAAACACTGGTGCTATAACATGTTTGCGCAATCTCTGCAGCAGGGTTTCTCAAGAGGTTCATCTACCAAGAGGTCCAGAGGTTCTCAGCAGTACCAGAGGTGCACCTGAAAATATGAAAAGGGCACATCCTGGAAGAGTGTTTTCCTGTCGTTAAAATATGAAGYGCTGTTCATCCCCTTACTTGGCCCTTTAATAGAAGAAGCCAAATATCAGGAAGAATGTTTACATATGCCTCCACAAAAATCAAGGACGCCTTTGCAAATCATTTGCACCAGAAATAGTCTATTTGAAAAATGCTGTCCTATTTATAATAACATCACCTGCGAAGAGAATCGGAATTCCTGGGAATATTATTGCATGCTTAAATGACACCTGAAGCAACACAGAACTGTGTTGGGCTGAGGCTGAATATTTTGGAAACTATATTTTTGGCCATATTCAGCCCTGTTAACTAAGGCAGCTAATCAGTGTGTTATAGAAAGTTTTATTATCTTCCCAAATTCATTTGAGATCACTGCAAAAGGAAATATATGGCAGTGATTTAACCACAGCAAGTCTCACAAAAAAATCAGATATTTTGATTTGCTTAAACAGAAAAGGCATCCWGAGGAAGAGAAGAAATTTGTTTTTACAATAGGGTGGAAAAGGTAATCATCTGTCTCCAGAGAGGCTGTAAGCTGTTGGCAGTAAATATTTAACAAATAAAATATAAGCTGGTAATCAGTTTAGTGCTGTGCCTTCACCCTGAAATGGTCTGTATGAACTCAACTTAGGGCAGAACATCATTTAACTCATGGCACCCGAGCTATGGCAAGGCAATGCCAAGCTGGAGTGAAGACAGAGCATGTTCATATATGTTAGTACATCCATGTTAACARTATACAGAGCCTTCCCGTAATAAGGAAAACTAACCGCTGTACAAGAAAAAAACCAGC
The DNA here is from genome assembly GCA_030449065.1 of Oceanodroma leucorhoa. Lineage (NCBI taxonomy): Eukaryota > Metazoa > Chordata > Aves > Procellariiformes > Oceanodroma > Oceanodroma leucorhoa. Next base: position 7,838,672 of record JASVER010000032.1, on the reverse strand, counting down.
GCTGCAGAGAAGTCCTGGAAAAGGCAGGTGAAAGCTGCGGTCATCCATCAGGTCCTGCTTCCCTGCACGAGGAGGGGGCTCGGCGGTGGCCTCTTGCCGGGAAGGCCGGGTAGAGCCGCGGTGCCCACAGTCAGCCACAGCATCCCCGGCAGGCTGCAGAGACCGAAGTGCCCTCAGCTTGCCTGTTAGGAGATGAATGGGCTTCAGCACCTCCCTGGAAGTAAACTATAACAAATAATAGCCTCTTTTAAATTGTAAATAGGCTGTATATCCTTTTTTTCCTTGCCTGCACTTAGATTTCACTTCAATGTATTGTTAAAATGTGGGAGATGACTGTAAAATAATCAGATAAAGCATTTTCCTTACCTCGGACTGTGTTTAGCCTTGGAGTGACATGTTATGTTACTGTGGAGTAAGGACTGCATTTGTTTATTCACTGAAATACAGTCAGAGTCTAACAGTATTTGTGCTCATTTCTCAGCCTTTAAACAACCATGTCTTTTCCCATCTGTTCATTTTTCTGGAACTTGATCAGTAAAATGTCTTTCAGTCTTCATTTTTAAGTTCATGCTCTATATATATATAGACCATATGTTTCTTACATATTATGCTCTGTCTATATGATGCTTTATAGGTATAAGTCAGTTTTCTTGTATCTCCTCTTCAAAAGGTACTTTAAAAAATTCTCAGGAAATTTTTTCTAGTCCTTGGTATTCTCAGATATGTACAAGATATAAATCTACGCCACTTTCAGTAGCCAAGACTATTCTGCTTAACAGCTTAGTATACATGATCGCAAGAAGTTTGGACATTGCATGAGTAGTCTGATATAAACAATTGCCTTCAAGAAATAAATTAAGTAGAAATATAAAAACAACAGCGTCATGTAAAGTGATATAGTTTACACAGGAATCTAAGTGCAAAATGTCATCCTTTGGATGCCAAATACTCTATTAATATGGGATGGGAATGAGCCGCTTACTCCAACTAGCATCTCAATAATCCCAACGTCCTGTCTTTCCAAAGTCAGTACTGGAAAGAGCAATCTTCCAGGCTGTTGGAAATGATCCAACATAGWTCCAACATAATAATCATATATTATTTAGCTTTTCTCAGCTCTCCTCCTATGTTACTCACGATCTGAGAAGGCCCCAAGACTCATCTCAGTCCCCACTGCCCACCACGGAGATTCTCCCCAACACCAACCCTTTTGGATTTGCAGGTTTTGTCACAAACTCCCAAGGCAGCCCTTGTTTGATGCTTGATGAAGGAGAATCCTGCAGCCCCCYCAGGGCCCCTGGGCACTGAGATGCTGGGCATCACAGGAGCAGACCTAGACCAGGAGTTAGGACCTCTGCTCCTCTGGGGACTTGAAGGCCTCTGGTTTGCCAGCCACCTTTAGTCATTCTTAAATGACACATGCAAGGAAAATAAGCATAACACATCTTATACACTTGATATTTGGCTGCAAGATGTCTCATCTATTCCTTTTTTCTAGCAGACTGTCAAGAAGATCATCAGCAAAGATTTCCACATTTTCCCCAGACTTGGGCCCACTGTTTTTGACAAGTTTTATCCTGGCCTTGGGCTCCCAAAGCAGCTACTGACTGTGTATTGACTGTATTTCTCCTTTCCCCCYTTAATTAGTAAGGCATCTATTAAATGAACGGGTAAACTTCTTGTGATTGACTTAATTAGGACATTAACTTGTCCTTTAATTCCTGGTGACTTCTTTTACTCTAACCAGTGAAACTGCATCTTACTTAAGCCCAGGGGAATCCAGACCAATACGTCCTGACACTGTTCAAGCACAGGRTATCCTCTAGTACCTGAACTTATGAACAGGAGAAAGCAACCTATACAGGGTCATCAGAGATGTCAGGGGATACCTTGAATACCTTCAGTTCAGTTTTACAACCCCTAGTACACTATGTATATAGATCAAAGAAGGTGTCATGGTTTAACCCCAGCCAGCAACTAAACACCACGCAGCCACTCGCTCACCACCCCCCTCCAGTAGGTTGGGGGAGAGAATCGGAAGGGCACAAGTAGGAAAACTCATGRGTTGAGATAARAAGTTTAATAACGGAAATAAAACAAAGTAGAACAGTGATAATAACAATGATAACAACAACAATAACAGAATATACAAAACAGGTGAYGCACAATGCAACTGCTCACCCCAACATCTCCYGAACGAACCGTGTGTGTGACGAACCCCAGAGCCCCCCTCCCCCCAGTTTTATACTGAGCATGATGTCACATGGTATAGAATACCCCATTGGCCAGCTGGGTCAACCGCCCCAGCCATGCTCCCCCCCAGCTCCCCCTGYACCTRGCAGAGCATRGGAGGCTGAAAAGTCCTCGGTGCAAGCACCACCCAGCAACAACCAAAGYATCAATGGGCCATCAACRTTCCTTTCATTACCAAACMCGAAACACAGCACCCCCTCCAGCTACTGGGAAGAGAGTTAACGGAACCAGGACAGAAGGACTGATAAGTACTTGCCAGAAAGAACAAATGGGCCCTTCCTATTTTTACTTTACCACAGAAAATTGTTTTTGGAATAAGAAATTAAGAAAACAAAAGCAGATCCAGCTACCTAACCAATAAAAAAAACAGTGGTTATATCTGTGCCTCCATTTGCTTTCTCAAAATTCCTGCCATGTGAGGTGTGCGATGAATTGCTGAGGGTGCCAGGACACAACTGGCACAATGGGGCAGGTGAGGGAGGTGTAGATTTGCATGCTCATGGCTGGACTACACAGAAGTGTGAGGGACTGAATCCCACAGGCAGGCTGAGCACAAGAAGTAGCATGCAACATTAAATTTCCTCATGGCAAAGCACACAAGATCTAGCACAAAAACCCACCACCATCACCACCAAAAAAAAMCAAAACMAAAMAAAMCCAGAAAAAAAMMCCAAGCAGACAAAATGAGCAAAAGACCTGTCAAGCTGTCTTCTGTGCCTGTTAGCATGGCTGTTTGTTCTGACCCCTGGGTGTCTTGAGATGCCTGTGGCTGAAAGCAGCAGAATACCAAGAGCCTTCCGCATCACCATCACTGTCCTGTCCTCTACAGTCTGTGCATCATGCTCATTTCTGTACTCCGGCCGCGGAAACAAATGAGACCCCAGGAGATCCGCTGGAGAAACTGAAGAGTATTCAGGGGTGATGTTTACCTCTTGACTTTGGATGTGATAAAGCAGGTGCCTTCAGTGTTGTCACACTGATGCTCCCATGGCTTCCATTATTTTTCTTGGCTTTTCTTTAGGCCTGCCTCAAACACTGGGTCCCTTCATTCCTACAGCAGCCACAGTGATGCATTTTCAGACATGCATGCTGGGTGGCATGGCTGCTCATGGCCCCTTTCATGGATGCTTCTGCACAGAATCCATGATGTTCCAGTGCCTCTGCCCAAGCTGAAGTGGATTGAGCCATTGGAACATGATTCCAGCCCGCACAGCCTCCATCACAGCTGGCTCGGGCGTGRGTGCTCTGCTCCCACGCGGCATGAATGATTTGGGCTGCAGTTGGAGTTGAGGTGGCTTGGCAAGAGGCACAGGGAAGGAAAGAGGCCCAGACCCACCTTGGCGCAGGTGAGGAAAGTCTCACAAAGGACTGACAAAGATGTGCCAGGCCCAAAATGCTGGATGAAAGTTACATCTTCCAATTTTTTGCTATCTTTTACCCAGAAGAATCCCTGTGTTAGCAAYGTGCTGGCATTTGCAGGCCACCCTTTGGTACCGACAAATCAAACTGCTCATTTTCTGAAGCACTGCCTTCAGCTCACCGCTTGCTTCCTTTCTCCCTCTGACCTGACACATCACCTCGCTCTCCTGMACCTCTGTCGCTGAGGTCCTAGACCCACTTTAGCTAAACACACCAGCAGCACTGTTGCAGGGATGCTCAGRCTGCTCCTTCATTCGGATGCTGTCAACTACTTTTACGGTTTGGCAAAAATTAACCTGGTAATAATCCACGTGATTTTTCCCAACGGAAAAAGTTTTCTCACTTTGCAGTTYGGCCTTTTTACAATTTTTGCTATAATCTAATGGAGTAGAAAGAGAAGCTGCAATTAACCACATTGGCCGCTGAGGAGGTGCCACAGCTGTTTCATAGTTACCCAATACCCTCCCTCAAAAACATGCCTATTCATAGATAAATTTGGCTGGATCAGAGCTATTGTCACTGACTAACAGATGTTTCTGCCCTGGCTACACTGTGCAGGAGCTGGCCACTGATCTGCCGCAGCCACTAGCCCCAGCTTCATGGAGGATTCACGCTGCACCRTGGAAGATGCCCCTGGAACGGGCTGTTTGCCAGTCAGGAGGGCACCCCCCGGGGCTGGTGTGAAGAGCTCTGTGCTGAGGGCTCATGGAAAAGAACCAATGGAAGAGATCTCGCTTTTGCTAATGATGRATTAAGCATTTCATTGTTACATCCATCGGTTAGTAGTACAACTCCAGGCAGTCATTTCTTGAGTACTTTCACTGTATCTTATCAGCTTACTTATTTTTCAAACAGATGATGGCAAACTATTTTGCTGAGTTGGGCATTTAGGCATCTGCACCATTTTGAAGTCAAATGCAAAACCCATGCCTACAGATAAAAACATGATTTAAAGTGCTGCTGCCTCAAAACTTCAGGGGTCTGATTTAATGTCAGTTTATACTGGCCCATTCACTTGCCTGCAAGTACAAGGGGCTGTAGGTCAATACAAGTTTAGTGAGTGTAGCTCACTTCTCTCTCTCAAGATCTAATCATTATTAAMAGGACAGGTAATAACAATAGGCTTTAAAGGAAAATCATTCAGTGCTTTCTCTTTCTCCTTATTAGGCAAAAATCCACTTTTCCCATGTGTATTTTGTTTTGTCCTGTAGCCAAATTTTTTATTCTTTCCCATGGTTCAAGGAGGATCCCCTGCTGCCTTTAGTCCAACTAGTCCATTAAATGGGCCCATATTAAAATGTTCCTGTAAATCTAGATTAACCAGGGCATATGCATTTCCCGTYTTCCAGCTTGTCCCTAAATTTCCCCAAATTATGCACACAGATATAATGACAAGAAGGACAGCGAAGAAGCTTTCTTTTTCTGAAAGATTAATTTGTCTTAACCTTAAAGATTTAGGCACAGTTTAAGTCAGACACTGAAGTAAATACTAATATTTCAGMATGTTTTAATACTCTTTGCTGAATAGGAACTGGGTTTAGCTTGTGCTTAATTTCCAACAAAACAGGGAATTTCAAACATGGGCTAATTATGTGTTTTGCTGAATTTTCAGCCTCCAGCAAAACAACCAAAGAACATAGGTGAGCCCACCATCTGAGAAGCTTTCCTGCTTTCTCTCTTCAGGTTGCGTTACCTCTGTTTAGTTGCATTTGCAAATGGTACAATAAACAAATTGCACTGTGCATTGTTTAGCTGAACCATTCTTCCCTGGGAAAGGCTGGTTAGTCCAGAGCACACTGACTAATACCAGAAGGCAGAAGAGACAAGAAAGAACAAAGACGCATTGACTTAGCACAAAATAAATATGTTGAGAAAGGAATTACTCAAGGCTTGAAAGAATATGAAAATGCATTTTTAATTCTCTGTGTACCAGTGATAGCAGCCTGAGTAATAGAAAAGAGGAAGTAATTGCTTTAATTTAGCATAGACAATCCCCTGAATTTTACTAATAAAACATAGTGAGAACATTTATATTATTAGCTTTTTAATAATAAARCTTATATCTAAAACTGAACAAAAGAAAAGAAAGCAAAAAAAMCCCATTAACTGGGAAAATAATTCTAGTTGTACTAAAATTAATTTAAATATTAGGTTATTAGATAGGTTCGATTAGGGGAAAAAAATCACTGAACTACCAGAGGAAGAGAGTTGTTACTCCCAGTTCATTRAAGAGAGCTAACTTAAGGTGGGAGAGACCAGGGCTATGGTAGTTTCTCTAGCTTAGACATCTGAATCCAACTCTCCCTCTATGTGAGGAACTGCTGTGGTCACCAGCTGCTAGACTAGGCTAGAATGACAGTTTTTCCTCTTGACACATTTAATTCTCTGTGAATAATTAAACATTGACTGGAGCAGGGGTAGATCCAGGTCCTACCTCCTGGGGGAAGGACCCAGCCACCAGCCTCCACAGTTATTCCTCATCACTTAGTCTTTTTTTCACTGTAATATTAATACACAGTGAAACAATATTGAGAGAAGCCTGAAGGAAGCTCATTGTGGACTACTTTATGAATTGAACGTTGGGTGGTATTCTAAGAAAYGGGAGAAAGTCTCTGGCAATGAGAGAGTGGGGAAAAAAAAGCTTTATTTTTCCACTCCCATTTTCAGACTGGTTTGCGTAGCCTTCCTTATAACTTAATTAGGATGGACTGAGTGGGCAGAAGGGATGGGGAACATGTGCACCATATTTCTGAACTGGTTTCCAAGTCACTCAGAGCCTGGAAGCAAAGGAAGGACTGAGAGGGTGGGGTTTCACACCGCAAAGRCATAATTCACAGAGATCGATTTGACTCCACAGATTCTTTCCMACACCATCTGCTGCTCACCACTCTTAGTCCTCGACTCATAAGCCCACCTCTGACCTCTACCTCATGCCAAATATTCTTCATTTTATAATCGTAGGCAGGGCTATTGTCTGTCCACAATAATTTGTCTCAGCTTGGGAAGAGAGGAAGAAAATGTGGGAAGACATATAACTGCTCCCAGAACTCCACCCCTTCCTACACTTATTTTTCCAAGAGCCATTAGTCAGATCCTCACTCTGAGGACAGCAAAGGCCATTCGTAGTTATTTCYCATGAAGCCAGGACTGCCACTCCAAACTAATGGACTCCTTTGCAAATACGTGTCATGCAGGGAACAGCATGGAGGGYTTCACTGTTTCAGAGAATTTTCTTTCTGAGCACTCAGAAAAATGACATTCTGTTCCAAAGTAACTACATGCCAAGTTTCAAGTTAAAGTTATTTTGGGGTTATCCAAGCAAGCAAGAAAAGAAAATACACATCCCCAAAATGTTTTAACTACAGAAATTTATGTTCAGGGTCTAAATAACTCAGGAGTTGCCTAAGAGACTTTTGTGAATGATAAAAAAAGTCACTTAAAAGCATATGGGTCAAATAAAGCAAGAAAAATGTCAAACTACTGGACAAATTACAAACACGTGAAAATGTGAATTTAAAACTTTAAAATCAACCTTACCTCCACCATTATTTCTTTCATAGAAAGAATAAAAGTAGATTAAGTTAAGAAACAATTTCCTCAATATGGATTTTGCCATGTCATTTCATTCATAAATATTTCAGAAGTACTCTTGTCATGTCAGATGAAAAACTGTCAAGAATGCTCCATGGAAATATGTCTTCATTATAGCAGGCACTGTTATTTGTGTCTTCCAAAGGTTACCTTGGTAACTTTTTTACGTTGATGTTCCACAAATTGCATAGTCCAGATCCTGTTGTACTAGAGACAGCTAAACCTTTCAGGAATACTACATGATATTTCAATGGCACTCTGTACCTTGACTTCGGAAACTTTGCTTTATCTGACTTGTTCAATGTACAGGTACAGAAGCAAAGGGAGGAACAGAAYGTGTTGACTGAGTGACCTTACAGAATAAAAGACCATATTGTATCTTGTTATCTCAGGTATTTCTTTTTTAAAGTCTCTTCCCTTCTTTATACTTTGCAATAAGATGACCATGAAAAATAGAGCTTAGCAAAAGWATGGGCATACAAAAAGAAAGACTTTACTGTAACAGCATATCAACTGAATGTATGCAGTATGTTTGGCAGAATGAGAACATGGCTCTCTTTGCAAAAGGTGATTTCATAGTTCAAGAGGAGAAGGTGCAATTCATTCATCTGTGCTTACTTCACGTCAACTTTTCTGACTCTTTGAACAAGTGCACAGGGCCAGATTTTTTTATCAGCCACCATTTACTTTAATGAATTGCCAATTTATACTCTTACAGCTACATGAGGAAAAATCTTGACACTGTGCATGTACTCACCCTTCCCTTTCTGAGTCRTGCAAAAACCCCTACATCCAAAGAACATTAATGGGAACATTGCACTCCAGAAAGGTGAGTGGGAGGTGTGGGGAGCTGAAGGCTACAAGGGGAGACCAGAAGCTGTGGCACGGGCAGGGTGGAACTTGCTTACATGGAATTTATTTTGCCAGGAGTCTTTCCTAAGCACTCTAGAAAGCCTCAGGGAGGTGTGYTCAAGCTTCTTATTTGGAAAGCTGAATGGGAATGAAAAAGAGGCTTAGGTGAAAAAGCAGATGCAAATTTTGTCCCTGATTTTCCATGCCAGGGAGAGATATCAGCCCATTTCTTTATAAAACAAAATGTCATTTCATCTCTCCCYACCCCACAAAAATGGGAGGTGGGTGGCAAAAAGACCTGAGGAAAAGCAAATGGTTGTGGGGGACAAAAAATGATACAGTGAAAGAGCGAAAGGAGTCAAAAATGTTAAAACAGGAAATGAGGTGGAGAAGAGCAAGATTGCTGGGGTTACAGAGCTCATATTAAAGAGGAAAACAAGAGCCATGTGTGCATCCTGAGGTCCCCTTCAAAAGTCACGGATTTCACCTCAGTCTCTGCAGCTGCCTGAACTTGAGGACTTTTCTGCAGACCACATCAAGGGACTGCCTCCCTGCAAGCATCAGTACACAGGGAGTGGCTTTACAAAGAAGAAGAAACCAAAAAACCACTCTTCTGTGCTGTGGGTGCTGCAAAATGGAAAAGGCTGACTTCTAAGGCAGTGCTCCTCATACCCTGGGCAACCCGCTCCGACAGCTGGGAGGATGCGCGCTGGTGCACAGCCCAGCCATGCTCCACGTCCAGAAAATGGCTGCTTCTGCCCTCGGTTTGGGAGCGTGGGGTGCCCTCTGCTCTGTCTGCACAGGCTGCTTCTGCTCAGCCACAAAATGCTCATCCAACCTAGCAGTGATGGGAGTTGTTCCCTCCCCACTTGAATTGCACAGGCCTTCTTACACCCTGCCTCGCTCAGCACTTCTCTGGACACCAAGGCAGCCATAGGGTTTGTATTTTCTTTTTCCTTTCCAAGCTCCTGACTTTGGGGCAGCAGCTTACTGCGTTATTTATGATGCCGCAGTGCGAAGGCCAAGAATAAGGGAGGTTTGCATTCCAAAAGAGTAATTTTTTTCCCCAAGAAAAGTATGCACAATCCTAATGCCCAGAAAGAGTGCCTTTTATACCACAGACAATTAATTTCCATGGTATGCGGTATGTATAAATACCTTATTTCTACTTCTTCCCCTGTAATAGCAATGCAAAATGATGACTGATCCCTGCAAGAAAACAGCAAAGTTTTGTATATTTTCCTTATATTTATCCTATGTGGATGGGGTTGAGCATCTGTAAAGCCTCAATGAACACCCATTGAATTACTTGTGATTATGAATAATTCATCCTTTTTTTTTATCAAATACTTCTGCAGATTCATTGACACCACTCCACTACCGTGATCAAGCTTCTCTCAGAGTAAGTGTGCTCAGAGTCTCCTAAGAGTCTTGGGCCACCGAAGGGCAAATCTGAAAATAAAACTGCAAATACAACTGAAGGCCCAAGGATTGTACAGCCTGCTGCCTGGATGCCTGCAGGCTTCATGCCTTGATGCCAGCACCGTTTCACACTCCATGATCGCTGCATGGTCCATTTAAACCAGAAGGGTGCRAAAGTTTTAGCTTTATTTCCCTGCTGGCTTGAAGTATTCTTACCATTTTACAAGACAGAAACCAAGGCAGAAACATTGAAGCCAAATGTAATTGGGATGTCCACCTGGAGTTATTTAAGTGGGATTTTTTTAAGAATATTTGTTACTATATRTTGTTTGTATTTCAGCCCAAGCTTCAGCTCAATTTTGCTACAGCTATAAGGTCTCAACCCATCTTCAGATCAACCTCCTTGCTGTGCACACAGCTGTGCCAGGACAGCTGACAGTGGTGGGGAAGAAAACAGCCAGTGGCAGAAACTTCTTTARCTGCTTTAGGGAACCCTGGCCTGAGACCTTCTAAAATTAAAGACATCTCAGGTGGATTATAATGGGTTTTGCCCAAAGGACTCTAAAGCTATGTCTAAAGCCCTAGAAAAAAATGGGCCTGGAAATGAGCTTAAGCACTGGACTGCTAATTGCCCATTATGCTTAACTGCAAGCATGTGTCCTGGAAAAGATTTGGCTCATGTCAACCAGCGCTGTCCCAGACAGTGTCCAGATCAGGAGATGGTGCGTGTGCAGCCCATTCCGGCGGGCAGCATGGAGCAGGCAAATGCCACATCAGCCCCCCTCCTTTCCCCTTCCTCTGCCCAGCATCATCTTTTTTCACCACCCTCAGACTCTCCAGGGCACGGAGTACATGTTCTCAGCTTCATACTATGGAAACATCACTCCGATAAGCTCTTTTTTTTTGCAGGAAAAGAAAGAGCCAACAAAAAAAGCACAAACATACTAATGGTTGTGTCTTAGGTCCACGGAAGGGAAGCGATTGCTTTGTAAGGTGGATGTGGCCAGGTCTTGGCACTTGGCCAGAGAGCAGTGTTTCACTTGTTTTATTTGGTGTTATAAACATAGCCCAGTGGCAAGAAGCTGGTTTTACCTTCACAGGAATGGCAGAAGGCATACTTGTGACACTAAGGCTACCATCCTGCTGAAATCCTTGAGGGCCTCAGAACCAGCAAAGATTTTTTTTTTTCCCTTGTGCAGAACAAAWGTTAGCTTTGTCCCTAGAAGCAACAATTGCTTTGGCTGAAACTTCTCAGTTTGAAACAGATACACAAATAAGAACATCAGGAGGAATGTCCTTCACAAGTAACAATAATCTCCTCATTGGTAGCATATAGAAGCAAAGCCCTTTTTTATCCCAGAGATGTCTGTAGCTTTACAGTAAATTAGGTTTTGGTTTGGGTTTTTTTTGCTTTGTTTTTATTTTTAAGATCTCACAATTTAATTATATTGAAGCAGGAAGTACGCTTCATTTAAGTGATGTCAGGATTTCTTTCTCGAGCTGTTTCATGGAAGAATGCTTACTTCTTTTTCTCTGTTTAGGCTGAAGGTTTATGAAGCCAATGTAAACAGCAGAAATGAGCGTAAACACCGAGGATTAACTTTAGGAGATTTGAAAGGAACAGGGTTTGCCTTAATAAAATGAAGCAAATAGTTTAGTATTTCTATGTATCTCTACATATAGTTTAAAGATACTGGAGAAGTGCGTTCCCCTTATTAAACAATTACCATTTGAGCTTTTTGAGGATTACCTCAAAGAATCAAGGATAGCATTATGTTGGTGTTCAAGCTAATTTGTATTAACTTCAGGGAGAGGACAACTGGGCCATTACTTCATTAAATGTGCAGACACACATTGGAATTGTATTATCTGCATTGCAATCCAGCAAGATTGTTATGCAGTAAAATATTCTCAAAGGGTTATTGTCTATTTCTTGTGAGCTGTGGTTTGATTCTAACTGCCTCCTCCGCTCACTGTAGATGTCCTCTGCTTCCTCTGAGTGTCCTGTAATATTAATGGGAAAACTTCCATGATGCTAATACTAGAACTACTGGTTATAATTACTTGTGAAAAATGACTGGGCAAAAAGGAAGAATRTCACTCTGCCAAAAATAATGTATTCTCTTCCCCTGATCAACTCAGAAACAAATAATTTTGTTTTCTAACAAACAAAACATACAAGAGAACCTGTGTAGGTGATGGCTGTTAAATAAGGTTTAGGAAGAAAGTTACACAATCGTAAGGGATTCCAGTCTCGGATTCCAATCCAATATGATGAGAGCCTCATGAAAGCAAAATACCCTCAGAATGCTTAAAAATTTCTGSTTGCAATTTCCAGCCTGAAAAAAATGAAGGATGAATTTCAAAGAAAAACTCATTGCAGGGACAAAAAAATATTCATTGCATGAGTATAACTGAAGTTTCACCAGCATTTATAGGAAGCATACTAACATTGGGGATGCTGGAGTTTATACAAACACCACTTGCCTCTACCGCCCTCAACTGATGTGCCTTCCCATTCAGTGTGTGTGGGCTAAGTACTGGACCAGTTAAGATGGCCCAGGTGACTACATACCTGCCATCCTAACATCGATCCCAGGCAAAATAATGAAAATCAGGGAAGATTCAAACAATAACAACTAACGCAGCTATGCATATTACATCTTGTCAAGCTAACTGGGTATGTCTTCAGGATATTACAAGCTCAACAATTAAAAATATCCATATATAACAGACTTCCATTAAATGTCTTGCCTGTTTTTGACACAAGCAGTTAGCCAGTATTTAGGATAATGCCGTTTGTTCACTTCAGGAGAAGCTGTTGATAGAACTGGTCCTTCTTGGAAGCAATATTTAACACAAAATCTCAAACACAGCGTGAGATTACATCTTTAACCACTGCTTTAGGCATCCTTTCAGCCAGGCCTTTGTTGGAGAGCCTCCCTCTAGACTTCTTCTTTTGAAATGTAATCATATTCATAGGGCTAACTCACGTCTTATGTAGCATTCTTTTCTCCAGACAAAAAGAAAACATTGATGAAATAGGTAGCAAATCCCTGAGCCAACGTGTCTTGCAAATATATGTATTTGGGCTGGTGACCTGCTGGTGTTCCAGAATCACCTTTATTGTTTCTTAGAGATTCTACATTCTATGGTTTAATGTGATTTAGACCAACCTATAATTACTACCTAATTTACTATGAAYGATAAGCAATGTGTGCATGTCTCTCTACCACTGCTTCTGGAAATTCACTTTTGCAATTTGTGCTCTGGATGTACAAGAACGTCACTACATCCTTAATAGTCAACTTGAATAGCAGTACCTTGGAAATTCTTTAGTGGAAACCTGAAAATTCAATTGTTTTCATCTTTTRTTACTGACTGATTGAAAATCAATGTGTGGTTTTCATCCCACAAATGTATCTATGAATTTATGACATATTCTAAGGTGCTGTCACCTTTTTTTGCCTATAAGTGTGGAAAACAAGAAGTTACCGGTATAACGAGATGCCTAGTAAGAGCACACATGGGGGTAAAATTAAAGTTACCTACATTGTGGTAGGGAAAGCTCTGCACAGAGCAGTTTGTTGGCAGGCATTGGCCCCTTTGCCTAGCAGCAACCCGAAGGATGACAGGTAACTTCCCAAACACACACCACAGCTCACGCCGGTCGCTGCTCTCCCCCCACCCCGGCGACGGCCCACAGCCCGCCGGGCAGCGCCGCGGCCTGCCCAGACCCGCCGGCTTCCCGCCGCCTCTCCACACGGGCCCGGGCACCGCCTGCTGCCGCGGACACCCCTCTTCCCCGGCCAGCCCAAGACCCGGTCTTCCCCAAACCGCTGCACAGAAAAGGACGAGGACGAATACGCCTCTTTGCGAGAACCTGCCGCCTCTTCCCCGCGGGGCGACGAAGTGACCCCGGCCCGGGCGGCCCCGCGGTTCCCCGCCGCCGGACTACAACTCCCAGCCTCCCTTGCGGGCCCGCCTCCATCTTGTGCGGTGGAGGGGCGGGCGGGCGCCCGCTCCTTTTCCTCTCAACAAACGCTGGATGTTTAAACGCGTTGCTTAAATGAAAACTGCGTGACCGCGGGGCTCTCTGCAGGGTGTTTTTTGAGCCTGCAGTAAGGCAGGCAGTTGAAATACTTCCTCGAGAAACCCTTAGCCCTCATGATCTGGTGGGGTACTCTTTGGCAGGGGCTGCTTGGCAGCGGGCAGGGGTCTCCTCTCCCAGGCAGCTCTGTGTCCCTGAGGGTCTCCTCTCCCGGGCCGCTCGTCTCCCAGAGGAGCTGTAAAACCGCTTTTCTTTCTTGGAAGCGATGCAGTGTTCTGGGAATCTCTTCAAAATATGTGGTGGGTCAGCTCATCCCCTGGCTCAGCGATGTTGAACAAGCCTTGCTCCACTGCGCGCTCCCAGCCCTCACCACTCTCCCCGTTCCTCGGCATTTGGGACGTTGAACCCAAAGACGCTGCGCCTGACACAGCCCTGCTGCCTTTGATTTCTTTTTGTAACAGACTTGCTGGATAAAAGTGAGGGTTTATATTTCAAGCTTTGCTAAATCTGATACATGTTTATGTGCTATACATGGCAGGTACAACTCCCCACAGGCGTTGCACAAGCAGTATGTAAATGCACACGCACAACCACCATTTTCCAAGTGGCCATTGTCTTTTTTTTGTTTTGCACAGCCATTTGGCAGTCCTTGCTGTGGAGAACTCCATACCTTTGAAAAAATTGATGTTCTGCGTTTAGTCTCCTGGTAGACCTAGGCATTGCCTGAGTAGCACTATCAGAGGGCCAGTTTTTCATAAACGTGCCTGCCTTTCTGCTCTCGGGGCTCCCTCTGGGTGGATCTTATTTAAGCGCAGCCCACGTCCAGGTTTTTAAAAATCCTGCTAGAGCAGGAGCCTTGGTGGGAGATCTGGCAAGGGCAGGGATCTGCTGGCAAGGATCACTTACAGCAAGGTGGCTCAGGGAGATAAGAGCAGATGCACATGTGCACGTATCTGAGTGTGGGAGCAGGGAGAGGGAAGGCAGGGCAACAACTGGACCTCAAATGCTATGGCAGAGAGCTGTATATATGTGTTAGGAAACCTAAGTGAGAAGAAATTTGAGTCAAAAGGCTTGAGGAGTAGCTTGGGTGGGAGCCATGAAAGTGGGCTGGGGTGAACTAGGAGAGGCTGAGATGAGACGAATGAGAAGCAGAGTGTACAAGTGGAGACCAGTGGGGAGGAAGGGAAAGGGGGAATCTAGGAGACAGCATGGAAATACATGAGGCTGTTTGTGCAGAAATGGTGGGAGGCTCCTCTTGTGTGAGTACTCTTAACACCAGATTGGAGGCAGGGACACAAGCAGAAGTTTGTTGTTCTCCGTCCCCTGCTTCTCCCCTCCTCCCCCCCCCCCCCCCCCCCATTTTTTAATGCATGGTAGTCCTTTAGAAGCAGCTTTGTTCTGCAAGTGTCCTGCACCATTTCCCTTTTCTTTAAAAAAAGGGAACTTCAGTAACACTTTCTGTAATTGACATTGCATCCATACATTTTTGGACCCTGTTTCATCACCTAAGCAGCAGTGAGGTCTAAACAATTTCAGGGACACTTCCTTCATTTTCTCACACTCTTTCTCTTCCATCAATTGGCTTCTCTCACTCCACCCTGTCTTAGCAGCAAGTTTGCAGGTTTTTCCCCACCACCCCACTATAAAAAATATGTAAGTTTTGAATCAAAAGAAATTGAGTACTCGGTCCATCCTATCCCAGGGAGCAGTCATCCTCTCAGCATCTTGTTTTCTGGGCATTTGCTATCAGAAACCTTCTTTTCCCTTCAGAAACCTTCTGGTAATACATTAGCAGCACTCTGTTCTTTCCCATGGCATTCCTGCCAGTCTCCATCCTTACTATCAATCTTAGAGACTGGAAGAATGGAGGATTTAAACTTCTCTTCCCATTAGCACCAGACTAGCGTATGCTCATTTGCACAGTTGCCTTTCTCTGTTTAGAGTCATCCACCTCCTGAATAGCTTTTACAGAAAAGCAACTTCAGAAATGCTAATCACAAATTAACTGGTCTTTCTACAAGGCTGGCTAAGCACAAGCCTCCTGGCTCTGTCATGGTCTCGTGTAAATCAGAAATGCAGAACTGGCATCAAAACTGTAATGGCCTGAGGGAGCATCTAAAAACACTGTGTGGGAAATTGCAGTATTCCCCTGACTGAACCCCAGACCCTTCCAAGCATCAGTCAGCATAAAGTACATGGGCAAGAAAAATGTGATTTTATTTCCACTATTTGCACCCCGTTTGAGACTCAAAGAATTTGGAATTGAACATTGGAAAGATAAACCAAACTCTATGTAATTGAGTTTCTAGTCCAACACCCTATTTATTTCTAGTTTATTTTCTTGCAGGAAGGCTGAAAGAACAATAGAGAGGAAAACAAACCTTGAGGCAGGTTACAATGTAGAAATAGCCATCTTGAGAGTACAGGGCAGTTCGTTGCGTAGCAGAGAACAGAAGAAACAGGGTAACGAATGGGAACTGTGTGGTGATGTTTAGGGGAAGCAGTAACGGAGAGGGCAGCTGTCGTTCTCGGGGCGCACTTACGCTCGCCAGCACACCGCTCCGCAGGCGGGCACACGCCCAGCGCAGGCCCATGCTCACGGGGCGGTGGGGTACCGCCAGCACGGGCAGCAAAGCCGGGTGACTTGCCAGGGCCGAGAGCTCTCCCCTCACCCAGCCCAGGCACCTCTAGCCCAGGGCAGGCGGCCGCCCTCCCGCCCGGAGRGACGCGTCCCCTCCCCACCGCCCCTCCCGCGACCGGTTCCCAGCCACCCGTGCCACGCACCCCGCGTGACCGGCGGCGGGGCGGGCACAGGAGGGCGGCCCAGCTCCGCAGCGGCGGCGCCCGGCCGCCGCTCACCCGTGGAGGCCAGGGAAAGCTGGCCGCAACACCCCAGCTCCCTCTCTCCTTCCCGCCCGCCTCCGCCTGAGGAGCCGCGGGCCGCGAGGGGCGGGGCGGGGTGGGCCGCGGCACCTCCCCCGCGGAGGGGGCGGGGCTCCTCTCCTTTGCGCCATGATGAACAAATGACCTCGCGGGGAATGAAATTTAAGTTCCACCGGGGGGAGAGAGTTCTCTGCTTCGAGCCCGACCCCACCAAGGCCAAAGTGCTCTATGATGCCAAGGTGACCCGCCGCACGCGACCCTGCCCGCCGCCCCCCCCACCTCGCCCCGCCGCGGGGCAGCGGCGAGGCGCGCCGGGCAGGAGGGAGCGCGGGGGGGCGGGGCCGGCGCGGAGCCCGGCCCGCTGCCGTTGCTGCCGTTAACGCTCCCCGCTGGGCGTTGCGCGCGCCCCCGGTCGCTCTCCTTCCGGACGCGCGCGCGCGGGCGGGAGGCGGAGGCGCCTCTGCCAGCAGCACTTGTTGCGGGAAACGGGCGCTGGCCCGGGGAGGGGGGAGCAGGCGAAGACGCCGCGGGGCGGGGGCCGCCCGCCGCCACCGGGCTGGGAGACAAAGCGAGGCGGTGCCCATCCCCGCCGGGCCTCTCCTCCCCCCGTCGTGTGCGCCGTCATCGTCCCCCGGGGGCGTCTCATCCCGGCCCCTCGGCGGGGCTGGGCTCCCTTCCCCCGCACACACACCGGCCCCTCCGCCCGGGGGTGGGGGGTGCCCGTAGCAGCTCCGTACGAGCCTCTGGGCCTTCACCCCCGCGGGGCGGAGGCGTCCCGCTGCCTGGGTGACAAAGAGGCGATGGAGCCCGGGCCGTGGGGGCCTTGCTCTCGCGTCAGGTAGAGAGCGGAGCCGCTGAGGGGCTCTGGAAGTGTCAGACTCGGTTCCCGCCCTCCGTTCTCGGCTGAACGCCTGCGAAGTAATTCTGAAATCTTATTTTCATCCCTGCGCTTCTGTAGCGTAGCTTGATTTATTGTCCCGCCCTGCTCTCCTACCCTTGCTGCCCGCCTTTCTGTCTTTTTGAAGGGTTTAAATGGTATTGATGGTACAGGAGAGCATACAGAAATACGGTAGCAAGCAGTGAGTGGTGGACCTTAAGTGTTGCAATAAGAGGTGATTGACTCACTTGGGCCTCGCCTTAATAATAGTGATAGTAATTGTAGAGCGTTATGTAAATATTGTTTCGGGGTATCAGTGGGACACAAAATTATTTTTCAGTCCTAAGTCATCTGTACCCAACTTGTGAACAGAGTTCTGTTTGTTGTTTTTTTTTTGTTTGTTTGTTTTTTTTTTGTTACAGATAGGGGTGAAAAGGGAGGTATTGCGACTGGATTCCTGACCAAATTCATACTTTTTGCTGCAAGTTTGCTAGTTGTGTAGATCAGTGCTTTTCAAACATCTTTGATCAGGAACTCCACCTTCCTGTAATATTTTGGGCTGTTCTTTTGTTTGTATGTGTATTCCTATGTTCTGGCCAGCCCAAAAGCTTTAATTGCCAGCCCTAGAGGTAACCTGAGTGCAAAAAATAATTTTCTTCTTTGCTTTCAGTTACCCCAAACTCCAGCATAACTGTCCTTGACTCCATCAATAGTTCTTCAGTTCTGGACTCCCAAGTTAAAACATTGTTGCAGCCTAACTACTGGGTGCATCTGGGTCTATTGAGAGCCATTCAAGTGCAGGCAGAATGATTCCTTCGTTATTACTAGTCCTAATGCTCTTCTTAATGATCCACCTGAAATGTCTTTTGAGGTGCAAGCCCTTTCAGACTGGCCCATTTTACATGTGTGAAAGAGAGGAAGAAAACAAAGGCTCAAATATTCACAAAGCCTTTTGATGTTTTGTGGCCAAGATTCAGTCTTGTTCAAGAGAGCAGCGTTTCTGAGGTTTTTATATATAGAACTCTGTTGCCTCCTGCTTTGAGGGCATGAAGAGGCAGCACACAGGAGAAAATGTTAGCAGCTCAGATGTATATCTGCATATCCGTATTGTGATATTGCATTGTTTTGCATCTCCCTTTGTCTGTCTTGAAAGCATGGAATATTTCAGGACAGGACAAAGATGGTTAGTGGTCCCCAACTTTAAAAGTGCTCAWCAAAAAAGCTAGTTTTTCTGACCACTTAGTAGAATCTGTATCTTCTGCTCATATCAATATTCACTGGCAAAATTATAGATATATTTCATTTCTGTAAATAAACTTTTCTTTTTTTTTTTCTTTGTGCATAAATTCCCTAAATACTGGAAAGCTTGCTTTCTCTCAAGCTTTTTAATACACGCTATTCAATATTTGTTTCAGATTGTTGATATTGTTGTTGGAAAAGATGAGAAAGGCAGAAAGATTCCAGAATATCTGATCCATTTTAACGGTTGGAACAGAAGGTAAGAATCTGTATGGATGGTTTCAGTTCTTCCATTTCTTCTATTTTATTCTGCAAAGAAAAGCATTGCACAGAATATCAACAGACTGATGTTTGCATGAATATTTTTGGTTTGTGAATGCCTTTAGTAGATTTGCTTATGTTGACACAGTGGTCTGTAGCCATAAATTTCAGTGGATCAGTTTGATAGCCATGAGTTTAAACTTTATGGGCTATCTGTCTTTGGCATATACTTGTGGCTCCTAGGTTTCGTTAATAAAAGAAGTTTATACTTTGTTAAATCTAGACCTGGTTTGTTTGTTTATCAAGGCCCGTCTCTGACTGTGATCTATAGCATGTGTCAATGCTACAAACACTATTGCGTGTTAAGTCAAGGTTTGACAGATTTTTAGATAGCAACATGAGAGTTGAAGCCATGTGAATACAAAAGGATGCAAACCATGTAATACAGATGTTGCTTCTGAATGACATTAAAAAGTGCTTTTTAGATTTGATGTATATTAATTCATTAGTAATCATGAGTGGCATATATTCATAGCCGTTAATAATTTTCTTTTGACCTGTCCTTAGCTGGGATAGATGGGCAGCTGAAGATCATGTTCTTCGTGATACAGACGAAAACCGCAGATTACAGCGTAAATTGGCACGGAAGGCTGTGGCTCGCATGTAAGAAATCCTTTTGGTCTCAAAATGAATGAGATTCATTTTCAGATTCAAGCGGGTACATCCTGGTGTCTACAAATGAGCTTGGCCTCTAAGTTCATGCTGTAGATGGTAGATATCTACTCAGTACAGTCAGTGGTATCTAGGGACCTACTCGTCTCATACTAAGGTAGATACTTACATACTGTTATTAAACAACACTCTAAATGACCAACACTTAATAACTATGTTATTCTTAACTATTGCTGTGAAATGCCTGTGTATTGGATCTACACCTTCCCAGAGAAATGTACTTGAAAAGTAACTTAGGAAAACCTGAAGTATTTTTCAGCCAAAGGCAATAATCTAATATTGGTTGGCCATGGTTTGAGGATATGCTTGAGAACATGAATATGAGGTAATGTACAGACATTAAGGTATCCCCTCTCAAATAAGCATTGTCCAAATTATTTCAACATTAATTAATGAAAATAACTCAAACATATGTTTTCTGTGCATTGTCATGTAATGTAATTAGCTAGGATAAGCAAATCAGGTAACATTAGCCAAATTTCAGTGAACCATTTTATGTTCTGTAGGAGAAGAAAGGGAAGAAAGAAGAGACGTTGCAGGTTGCCTGGTGTTGACTCTGTATTAAAGAGCCTTCCTGCTGAAGAAAATGATGAGAGTAGCGAAAACTGTGAGCTTGTTTTCATTCTTTGATAACTGGCATGATGCCTTTAACTTTTTGAGCTGGGGTAAAGTGCATGCTGTAACTTGCTATTAAGATGACACAAGAGTATCACAGTCCTATTTGAAATATACGGGGGCAGTCATATGAAGAGTGAGCACTATGTTTCATGCTAAGCATCTATTAAGTTAAGATTTCTTCTTTCTTCTTGTGTTCCAGAGGCTCTTCCTTGTGTCACATCTACTCAACTATTCTAATCAGTGATTTCAGAGCTTAATGTTGCTTTGTTTAGTGTAGTATCACTAGGTGCAAGAAGCCCTCAGTGTTCTTTGTTTGGTGTTAGGAAACAAGACACTTTCCCTGCTAGTGTTTCTCCATATTTTGGGGGACAGTAAGGTTTTCCCCAGTCTACCTGGCACAGGGGTCTTTTTCTTGTCAGCTGACTGGCTGATTTCACTCTCAAGCCAGCTCTTTCATTTCATAGCATTTTTCTGTGTAGCTTGAAAACCAGCAGGAACACTGCCTTGCACTTAACTGATGTTCTGGCAACTGTCGCTGCACAGATCCAGACCTTCTGATTGAATGATTAATACATTAATCTCCTGTTCAGAACTAAAGTCCAATAAAAATTGAAAAGATCTATGAGTGTTCAGAAATGTAGGGAGCTTTTTAAAGTGAGTGATTTTCAATTAGAGAGGATGCAGGAATACTTCCTGTAGACTTCTTGTCTTATATATTTAAAAAGTTTATAGTGTGCTGTAAATAATACTTGTGTGTTTAATTAAACTAGAATTATTCATTCTCATTAAATATAAYAAGCTAGTTGTGGTTTTTCGTGKKTTTTTTTGTTTGTTTTGGGTTGGTGTTTTTTGGKTTTTTTTGGTGGTTGTGGGGTTTTTTTGTTTTGTTTTGTTTTTTTGCATTGGGGCCTGAAATTGTTTGGTATTAACCTCTGCAATGTAATGATGTGAGATAAATATGTGAAATCTCTTTTACACAGCTATAAGTARTTCTTCTTCTGATGACAGTGATGAAGGAACAGATGAAGAAATAAAAAGTGAAGAAAGTGACATAGAAGAGAGGACAGAAATGGTATATTCATGAGCTCCTTAATTTAACAGAATTTAAACGTGTATTTGAAACTCTGGAAGAATTGAAGTAGATGAAATATAGGCCACAACTGTTTATTTAGCTGGAATTAAAAGCATCATTTTCTTACTCCTGGTGCTTACTGTGGTTGAGTTTTGGAAAATGACAGAAGATGTCATATTCTTGTAGAATTATTTGATATTAATCTAAAAATACACATTTGTTTCTTTTCCTCTCTTTSTACACATAAGGCTTATGTGCAGAAAACATAGCAAACTAGATTATCCAGATTTGTGGGTGCTATAAACTTTTACTGGTCTATGCAGGTTGGACAAATCCTAATAGCAGCAGGATCTTTTTGGCTTTTGTATTTTACTGTGAAATGGGCATGTCAACTTTGGTCTTAAATTAAAATGTAGAAGACTGACTTAATGAAAAAACATTTATTTTCCCTACATTATCGAAAAGAAAGTACAGCATGAACAGTTGTTCTGAAGGTCTGTGGAATCTAACTACTACAGTGTGGGTGATCTGAAGCAGCAAAACCTAATGAATTTCTGTTCGTTCTTTCGTGTTAAATACTTAAGCGAATGCTAAATTAAAAAAAAAACCTTTAAAAAATGAATTCGTAGATGGCTTCAAAGCAATATTGTTAAGTTGCTTACAATAAGGCTACTATCCACTTAAATGTTTACTATACTTTATGTATTTTATTTTTGCATGACAAAACTTGATTGTTATATTGTATCCTGACTACTGAAATTCTTTTTCACTAATATTCGTAAGCACAACCAATATATTGTTTCTTGCACTGGTCTGTTGTAGAAAGAAGAACAAGACACTCACACAAAAAGGGACATGGAAGAAAGAGCAATAAGCATAGAAATTCCTGAAGTCTTGAAAAAGAAGCTTGAGGAAGACTGTTACTATATTAATAGAAGAAAACGGGTATGAAATAAAAGCTATGAAATGAATGTGCATGGGATCGTGGGGAGGACATCAAAAGTAGTTCTTATGTATAACAACTTTTTTGAACTTTATTGCAAAGGTGTATTTAGTATAAGGAAGAATAAAAAGAGTGTAGGGAGCAGACTTCTCTATAGCTAAAACATTGAGTTGTCGTTATATTTAAGAATGTAATGTTTCAGTACCCAATTGTGTTTTAGAGTGCAGATTGTTTTTTTTTAAAGCTGGAAATGTAGTAAGCTTGTTAACCCGACCATATTTTTGTTTCTGCAGATGTTTATAAAGGATTGATCAAAAATGCAGTTTAAGGGTTGAAATTAATYACTTCTGAAATAAATTCATGCAATAGAGACTTATTAAACTAGTCAGTACGTTACAAGCTCCTGTTTTAGCTTGCTATACTTACTAATTGTTTTTGTAAGACATTAATTTGTTGTTTCTTTTTCAGCTAGTGAAGCTTCCTTGTCAGACAAATATCATAACCATCCTGGAGTCATATGTGAAACATTTTGCTATTAATGCTGCATTTTCAGCCAATGAAAGATCTCGGCACCATCAGATGACTCCACATGCTAATATGAATCTTCATTATGTGCCACCAGAGAAGAAGTAAGTAATCTTTAGCCCAGCACTATTGTCACAAGAAGAATGACCTTGGATTCCGTGTTCTGTTTCAAGGCAATTCACTTCTGTGAGCTTATACTGTGATGTATGCCTATGTATGGGGCTTAAAATATTTGACAGATACCTATAGTACAGTAACACTGACAATTTGGTTATCAGTGAGAGAGTCTCTATAATCAAAAAAGTAATTACACAAAAGCATCAATATCCCCTTTTATCACGTTAAGTTCTCGTGAATATTGTGACCCGTTTTGGAAGAATGTGTTGCTATTGCCTATGTGAAGAATTTTTTGAGCACTGAGAGAGTATCTGATATGAGAATTCCCTGCTTAAATAAAACTGAACAGGTTCAAATTATAAAATTTTTATCCTTTATAAACAAACACTTATAGGGAACTCCAAGTGCAGGTGATTTTTTTTAATTGACATGTCATCTTAAATCCTAGAGTCAGTATGTAGGGAAACAATGTATGTAGTAACACCAATCCTGTTTAATAAAATTGATTGTGTCTTAGTTGCTGTTTTCTCAGCTGAGCTGTATATTCTTCTACCATGCTACAAATGCAGTGTGTTAACCTTGCGTGTTTGCAGTGTGGGGTGTTTCCCCCCCCGCCATGTTAAAGATTCTCAATATTAGATGAGACTGCTTCTTTATCTAAGTCTACACTGGGTGAAATCTTGTATTTTATCAAAGAGAAATCTTGACTTCTGTTACCACGTTCTGTTTCAATGGCGCATAATTATGCTATTCCTTGCAATATTTTGGTCTATGTGAGTGTCTTGGTTTATATTGATGTCATTCATTATTTGACAGATTAATGATACTTTCCTTCTTTGTAATATAATCTCCCAAACAAGAAGTTAGATGAGACATCAGAAATATAAACAGAAGGTTGTACGCACATTATGATTTTTAAAGGTGTATGTTTAAGTGACTTCCTCAATACAGAAGGTACTTTAATAAGGAAAATGTGTRTAATTTCAGTGATCCATTAAGTAGGAGAGATTCAGCTGACAGCTTTATTGTATTGCCCTTACTGCTCTAACACAGGAGGTAATTAACCTTCTTGGATGTGACAGAATTTCTGCACATGATGGTCCCCTGACCCAATTTATAGATAGTGTTTAAAAAAAATAAAGACAGTAGTTTTAGCAGGTGGTATGGAATGGTAATAAAAGATACGGAATTTCTAACTTGGGACATTGTGGCAGAATCAAATTACTGTTACTATATACATATATGCACTTGAGATGTGAGAGATTAATACCTTCACAGAGGTGAGAGGTGTTGGAGGTGGGCTGGACTCTTGGTTCTGCTTCTAACAGCACATCTACTCACCACCTAGCACCATAAGGCTTTTGGACAAGCCCAAAACTGAAATTCCTAGTAGCCTCTAAATGTAGTTACCAGGAGCAGGCCATTGGAAACTGATCTCTAATGCAAATGTATCTGGTTTTGTTGGTTCACTGGGTATCTCTTAATCACAGCCTTAACTGCATCTTAGCGGTTATAGATCAAATTCTGTATATGCCTTTTAGACAGAGATTCAGTCTATTGAGTACTTACTTTTTCTGGCAGGTGCCTCTTTTTTGAGCCCAGTAAAGTTGGAAAAACAAAATAACGCTTACATGAAAAACTAACTAACTTCATTTACTGTAAAGTAGATTTTATTAATCCAGTAAATAGTAATACAACAAAACAATTGTATGATTTTCTTTGATGTTATTAAGCAGACTTTTAAAATTTGTATTTGTCTGAAGTTACCAACAGCAATCACTGTCTCTTTAAGTGTGCTTTTAATCACTCATCATTACTTAGTGATGAAGTCAGCATATTGTAGTTAAGATGTTAATGATCTGTATTAAAAAGGAATTTCCTGCAACTACACTGAAAAATTTTGACTTGCCACTTTGAAATTCATAATCCTTTTTTTTTTCTCTAGTGTTGAGCTATGTAAAGAGATGGTAGATGGGCTGAGAATAACCTTTGACTTCACACTTCCATTGATTTTGCTCTATCCTTATGAACAAGCTCAATTTAAGAAGGTGACTTCATCAAAATTCTTTCTTCCCATCAAAGAAAACTCAACAAATACTAACAGGTAGGTTGGGTGTAGAGAGTGTAATACTGCTTATCTCCTGAGGAAAATGCAATAGAATGTGGTTATGTGTTCAGAAGAGGATGATTTCTCACTTAAGACTTTGACTTAAAAATTGTCTCGATAAAATATTGAACTTTTCTGTGAATCACTTGCCTGAATTCAGGTTCTGAATTTCTGTCTGGTTAACTTCAAAGGGGGTTTGTACTGACTGCTGTAGAGTTACGCTGCAACTTTGTGGGGGAAAAAATTTACATTGAAATGTAAATTTGTGTTCATTAACTTTTAAATTTGAAAATAAATATACTTCTGGAAAATAGTGTTTAAAAGAAGGCCTCATCACTTTGAGGAGACTGTCTAATCTGAAAAAGGATTTAACAAGATCTGTGAAACTAAAAGAATCTCTTGGGGGAAGAGCCCTGATTTCTTCACTTCTGTAAAGCTGCCTTTATTTCCTAGAAATCAGGAGGAGCTTTCTCCAAGTCCTCCTCTGTTGAATCCACCAACGCCTCAGTCAACCGACAGCCAGCCTACAACAGGGGAGCCAGCCACGCCAAAAAGACGAAAAGCTGAACCTGAAATTCTGCAGTCGCTGAGACGTTCTACACGCCATAGCTCTAACTGCGACAGGTTATCGGAAAGCAGTGCTTCCCCACAACCTAAACGACGGCATCTTGAGACCCCAGCTTCTATGCCAAAGCTCTTCTTGCACCTGGAAAAAAGTAGGTTTTGCTCTTTAAATTGTTGCTCTAAACAAGATTTTAAGTCCTGTTCTTTTTTTAGTGCAGTGTGGACTGTGAACTGAATGATTGAAGTGGGAATTCGTTACTTTTTGTATCAATTATTTATCTCTGAGGCCTTATACCAAAGGGAGAAATACAAAGCAATATTATCAGTACTTTGGTACTGTATTTCTCAACAAAATTCAGGGAGTTGCTTTTCTGTGAGCCTCCTTTAGGATATCATTTATCAAATTCCAGTGTTCAAGGCTCTAAACATTTTAGCAGCAGACCTTAGTTATGTTTAATGGCTTATAGTTCTATAAAACAGATAATAAAATTTATTTCTGATTTCTTTTGTTTTGTTTTTCCTTCTCTTTTGAAGAAACCCCTGTCCATAGTGGATCATCTTCACCTATAACTTTGACTCCTAGCAAAGAGGGGAGTGCGGTTTTTACTGGCTTTGAAGGTAGAAGAAACAATGAATTGAATGAGGTAACAGATTTTTATGTTACTGTCCTAGATTCAATGATGAAAGGTTTTGTGGACCTCAGAGTAGGGCTATGTAAGAGAAGGTTTTGTTTGTATTACTTATTTCATCTTTGATTTTGAAGTTCTCTACAGACTCAATTATTTATGGTGCTGTAAAGATTTAATAACCAGCATYTTAATGTTTTATGTTTAGGTTTTGTCCTGGAAATTGATGCCAGAGAATTATCCACCAAGTGATCAACCACCACCTCCCTCATATATCTATGGATCTCAACATTTGCTACGGATGTTTGGTAAACTGGTGCAAAACTCTGTGCTCAATCAAAATTGCTTTATTTGTTTTCTTTTTCTTTTTTTTTTTTTTTTCTTCCCAGTGACCGTATCTGTGTGATTTTGCTTGCTTTATCACATTTAGTTTTATTCTTGGAGAAATGTACATTTAAATGTGTTTAAAAGTCTTAGGCTGTTCATAAATTTGGTTATCTTTTACTGGCTCTGTAAGCCTTCATTTAACAAAAGCAAACAAGCGTTACTTCCAATACACTATCAAACATCATTAAACCAAGCAGAATTCACTTTCTCAGCATGTTTCTTTTTAGTAAGGCTTTGAAAGATCATTGAGTAACTTGCAAAGAAAAGCAGAGACTGCAGGGAGAAGGAATTTCTATATTCTTCTTTTCTGTATAGTAGATAAAAGTAATTAGAAGTTGCTTTTATAAGAACAGGTGTAAACATTATTTCTCTTATTTACAGTAAAGCTACCAGAAATACTGGGGAAGATGTGCTTTCCTGACAAAAACCTAAAGGCTTTAGTAAAACACTTCGAAATGTTTCTGAGGTAATGTGACACGATATACCACAGCAGTGTTTGCATTGTTACATAGATCTAAGTGTCCTGGAATGACAAAGGGGTTTTAAAATGAGATGTTAATTTTCTATAACTACAAGAGTGTGATAAAATTAATATAAGATTTTAATAATAACAATTTGAATAAAGATTAATGCAAGATTTTTGATTCTGTAATTCAGATTGAAGGGAACCTGACTCCCTACTTAAAATTTTGATAAACACAGCGATAGAGAACTGAGGGGTAAAAGTTTGTTTGCTAGTATGTATAGATTGACAAGCCTGACTCGGTTAAGAGGCATGTTTTATGAAGAAATACAAACTCTGCATTGTTATTTTTGAGAGCATAATCTGAGAGTTTTGATGTTGCATTGGTATTAACAGGGGGAGAAACTTGTGGTTTAGAACATGTTTTTTAATTATGGTATTTTTTTAAAGAAAAGTCTGTCCTAACTGAGCTTTAAACAGAAAGGTTTCTCTGTTATGCAATGCAGTGGCTTGTTGGGGTACCCAAACTCTTTCTGACCACACTAGCTCCATGGCTGGAGTCAGTATGGTCATACCTGTACCATGATCAGCTTTGTTTGTCAGGTGTTCTAGTTAATATCTCTGCATGACATTGTAGTTAGATATCTAGTGTGGCACTGTATTGTGTAGCATCAATACAGCGGAAAATAAGTTTGCCAAGGAAAACTTACAGGAGAAAGTGTTGTGAATGGTAAACATCTGGAGCAAATGTGGAACTCCGAACTTATTTTTTGTCAAAGACTTAAGTAGCCACATACTGAAAAGGAACATAATGTGGCACTAGCATATCAAAAGTCCTGTTAAAGATCAGGGAGATGAAAACTTTAAAATGCTTTTACTTTTAATTGTTTATTGAAAATAAAAGATGTCTCAAATGTCAAAGTTTCTACAATACAAAATCTTTCTCTTGAAGCATTTAATTTTTAAGTTTTTTACTGATTCCTTTTTACATCTCTGTTTTGTCAGATCCTTGTTAGTATTCAAAATATCTTTAAGTTAGTCAGGACAACATTAGTGCTTATGGTTGGAAACCTGTTTTTGGAGTGAATATTATTTAGGGTGCTTAACTCACTGTGGATCGAATCAGTTTTTATCAGACCTCTGCCTGTTCAGGTTCTTCTGTGTTGGTCAGAGCAGGTCTCTACTCTTTAGCATCTTAAATGCAGTTTCTTCATACCCATTCTATGGATGTGCTGTGGTGGAGTGGAATAGAGGGAAAGAGAAAACATGTCCCCCACCCCCATGCAAATAGGGAGGTGATTAAACTGAAAGTTCTAGTGGTAGTATCAATATGTGTCTTATTTTTTCCATCTGACCATCTTGTTGAAATGTGTAATCACCTATAAATAGAAATAAAAAAAAAAATCAGAAGATGTTTCCACGTCAGCATTTTTAGGTCAGATAGAACTGTGCTTTTGAAGCAAATTTCTCTGTAGTTCCTGCTTACCATGCTTTGTGTTGCGTTGCAAAGTGCCCTGAGTAGACAAGCTGGATTCCTTTTGGAAAAYACTTAACCAGAAGTGTGCTCCAGTACTAGGAGGCATTCAGTCCTCAAGACCAGACTACAACTAAACGAAAATGAGCCCCCCAAGGCAAGCATAATGTGGATATCTCATATCTGGTACCGCAGAATATTCGAGGGCTGTGTGTTTTTTCAAGTACTTTCTAAGCCAGTGTCATGTATGTTTTGCTGATGCTGTTCTTAAGGTTGAAAAAGCTTCCAAGTTACAGTTACTGCTGTAGGAAGCATTCTATCTTAGGTAGCTTTGTCATAAATATTCTTCTTAGACTAGTTTCCTTACCGGATATGCTACTGTGTATTCAAATAGGTAACATAGAAACCAATGCAAATTTTTTTTTTCCCCCGACACTTATTCATGGGGCTTTAGGACATCCTTCATTTGGGTATTTCTTCCTTTGTCCCATATGTCATTGAAAGTGGTTGAACACTTACATTTTCTAGAAACTTGTTCAGACTTGATTTTTATCACAGAAATACTTCTCCATTATCTGTTTCTCATCACAAAAGAAAACTTGAGGCTGAGGTGACATCTTGTACTATTTTTTCTTCAATTTTCACATTCTGTCTTTTCCTTTTTGGGAATGAAAGGATTAATGGATGTTTATGAAAAATATTTTCTGTCAGTTCTGTTCTGGCTTACCTTTTGAAAGGTAAGAACTGTCCTACACGGTGTGTGTGCATTAGATGATAGCAGCCAGTTTACTTAAGACTGCCTGTTGTTTTTTTTTTTGTTTTTTTTTTTTTAGTGAATTGCTCTTGAGTGACAAGCTGAAGTACTCTATTTTTCTAATAGCAGACAAGGGATTGAAGTTGTCTGTTCACATTAATAAAACTGTTTCTGAATCTTCTTTGAATTCTAGGTAGAGTAGTCCAAGCATAAGTAGTTTATGTATTTTTAAATAAAACTTCCACGTGATACACAACTGATTTAGTTCTGACATAGATACTGATTTAATTTTGAATTATGATATTACGGCTAAAATTTACAGTTTCATTTAACATTTGTACTATTAATCTCGTGTGGGCTGAGAAACTGAGACTTATTTAATATAACACTTTGTCTGGAAGCTTGTTTTATTGAGTTTACTCAGTACTTGATAGATGCATTAAATTCACTTTGAGATGCTACATGGGTAATATTTTCCAGTCATGCCCTCAGATTGCTGCTAGACAAGATTGATCTCAGTTTCCCAGACAACATACATTTTTAAGGGATGTATGAAATATATCTTTTTGAGTTTCATACTAAGTAGAAGCTGTACCCTTTGTGCTTAGTGCAGCTTTCTACAAGTATGCATAATGAAAATTTCTTCATGGAGAACATGAAAGTTGATTTCTCAATTATACAATTTGCAGAAGTAAAGAAAATTAGTTTCTCAAATTAAGTACAAAACTCTTAGTCTTCACTTCAAATTATTTAGGTCTGAAATAATTCATAATGGTTGCAGAAAAATAACAGTCTGAAATGGACTTTAGTGACAAACTTGCAAATTGGTTTCACTGAATTTCACTTACAGTTTGAGTTTAGTCTTCAGGAGGAAGCAGTGGAAGCTAACACAGTAACTGGTGCCTATTAACTGGTAATCTTACTAGCAAAGGACTCCTGATTGAATTGTCCTGCCTGTTAATAGTTTTTGAGATAGAGTAAGTATTGCCTTTTAACCAATCCCATTATTTCAGCTGTATTTTTAATAAAATGCTGTATGTGCTGTATTATACAACTTCTCTGTATTGTGAGGTGTGTAGCATGCCTCCAGATGCTGCTTAAGTGATGAGAAATGACAGGCAAGAAGGTGCCAGGTGTTTGTTTTGCCGTTTCCATTGAGTTGGACACAGCCTTGACTTGTAAAACTGTTTTGGGATCAGAGAGATCACTTCTCAGGACTGTTGACCAACAGGGGATTCTTAAAAATTAGAAGAATATAACATGTTTGTTTTTAGAATAGCAAGACCCATCTTCACTGAGGTAATTTCAGTCAATGTTGTTTGCAGTTTAGGAAAAAGGCAAAACAAGATAGTACAGCACTTCAGAAAGGTATTTTGACTTTCATGAAATACAGAAGAATAAGTGATGAAATATTTCTAAAATAATGCTTCTAAAAATTCTAATACACTTTTCCAGATGAGGCCAATATGTAGTAGTTCAGATTATGGAAAACTACATTCTTAATGGTCAAAGACTTTGGTTTTGTTAAAAACCCACTGATATTTCAAACTCAGTATATCCTGTAAGTTGTCTCTTTCATTTTAGATCTCATTTTTTTCCTGATGTTTTACAACCCGCTTGTATCTATTGTGCCACTCAGGTCCTTGGATAAAAAAGTATTTTAATACTGTTGAGTATTTTGTGAGAAGGAAGCCAAATCAGGATGTGACCAAATTAGAGGGCTGTGATGATAAAATGTATATATAGAAAGATGACAAGTTTTTTGAAGTAACCTTAAGAACTAGATCTCTGGTTTTGATAGCACAACATTTTTTGAGTGTAGTAATTGTACTATATGTAACTGCAGTGGTAAATTATGACCACTAGTCTGTGCTAATGTGCAATTAATGAGGGGTTATTAGTGGCTTTCTGAGAATGAAAAAATGAAGCATTGCACGTGGTGAATGGAATAGAAAACATCTTTATTTAGGTGAAGTTGTGATGGAGTTCCTGCTCATTGTGACTTAATAAAGTTTCAAGATGGCAACTGATTAAAAATCACTTTTTGAAAGATCACAAAGAATGCAATTCTGCTACTGTTTCTTATATTGTTTAGGGCTTTTCTGTTTGCCTCTCAATTTTAGGATTAACGGGTTACTTGACAAAAAGTACCTGTGCAGCATAGCAATTATGACATACTAGAAAACTTTATGGAATTGGAGCCTAAATGTGAGAAAATCAAGGTTCTGAGTGTAAATTGACAGATATGGATTTAGAGGCACAAACAGGTAAAGGAACTTATTTTTGTAAAGGTTTTGGAACACTTTGAAATGAAGGAATTCTACTTGCACCGGTATGTATATGCCTTGTTTTAGGGCATTATTGCCATTGTATTTGGGCTTCGCTGTATTCACTGAGTGGGTAGAAAGGTAACTGCCGTTTTGGGTCCTCTCAAACTTTTGGCACCTTCATGTTGAATACTTCTTAGTCAATAAGTACCTGGTATTGTRCAGATTCTTATTTTCAGTAGACTTTTGTTGTCTGGTTGGTCTGCAGAATCTGCTTGTGTGTGCTTATTGTTCTTGACTAAGGYTTGATTGCTTTGCCAAAAATACTTCCTGAAACTGCACCACGTGGATTGCTTGTCTTCCTTCTGCTTACCAAATCATCAGGTGCCTGGGTATTTGGATRAGCATATTCCTAATCATAATAGCAGAGGTTTGGATCATGCATCTAAAGTGGGAGGTTGCCCAAAATATTTTAAGTGTGTTATGGTCGCTTTTAGAAGGCAGCTCTAGGAATTGATTCTGGGATCTGTGCTGGCCTTGCCAAAAGTGGGTCTTCATCCTCAAGACCAACCAAGGACTCCTGTATTGAACTCTTGTAGGACTATTTTCCCAAAAGGTCTCCTAGAAGTTACCACTTTTAATTTTCACTCACTCAGCCTGATTACTGGAAATGTTACGTTGGCAGCTTGGCATCTTCTCTGCACTTGCCCTTTGAAAGCCAAGGAAGATGATCTTGGTTTCTGTATGTGGATGAGTGACAAGAGTCCAGTCAATAAAACA
This sequence comes from Oceanodroma leucorhoa, assembly GCA_030449065.1. NCBI lineage: Eukaryota > Metazoa > Chordata > Aves > Procellariiformes > Oceanodroma > Oceanodroma leucorhoa. Next base: position 7,806,395 of record JASVER010000032.1, on the reverse strand, counting down.
AGCCTGTTTGTTCCTTTGGCATAGTTTTTGAGACACTGGATATCAGAATAAACATCTGAAACTTTTCACTTCACTTGTTCTGTTGACCGCATTGGGGTTATGATGAACTTCATGTTGGTGAGCTTTTACCCTGAGCAGCCTATCAATGGGAGGGGGTGGTGGGCAGGTGATGGCATACACTTTTGTATGAAGCTAAGCCTTTTAGCTTTCAAATCCTGCATTTGAGTAGTAGTCTCGGAGAGGAGAGCTTCTTAGTCTGCAAATGATGATTCTTTTGATGAGGCTACTCGTAGAGTTAGGACCTGTCATGCTCTTTAAGCAAATTCCTTTAGATAGATCATTACAGTTGCGTTTCAAACAGCATCTAGCTCAGGGCACTGATCTCATCAAAACATCTGCTTACATTCCAGAACTCTGTAGTGAAAGTGTGTAAGATGTCACCTTCCTGGAAACTTTTCCTTCTAACTCTGTATTCTTATACCTTTATGGCTGAGGTTGTCCTTCTTAAAAATATTAAGGTTTTCCTTTCTTCGTAATTTTCACACTTTTCAGGCTGTCCTGAGTTTATTCATGTGATGGTAGCTGATGTTTAGAAGAACATTCTTCTTCATGCAGAGACTGTTCAGGTAATAGGTTGTTAACGCTGCCAAGACAAGCACATTTTCACTACCAGATGATGCTCTTAAAGCTCATACTAATTCAGTGACTCTGAGAAATGTTCCTGACATGTATGTCAAGTGGCCTTTTAATGTGGGTAATGATGGTTCTGTGCCTCTTTTTGATAGATCTGCCTGTGTAACTCTCAGCCAGATGGTAGTATATTTGTGAGGCTATTGCTTGGAGTCACCTGAGGTAAGCTTGCTTACAGACCGCCACGCTTGAAGATCAGAACATAGGAATTCTTCAAGCTAGGTTGCCCATGTGTCTGTTTCCCTTGTCTCCATTTCCTCTAGTCATTTCTGAAGTGTTGCTCTTCTAGGAACCTGTGGTAGAGTGGGAAATAGCTGCATTGTGCCATGTTACCTTTATGTTCTGAGCATGAGTATAAAGCATAAGTATTCTTTTTGTGGATGCTGATGATGAGAAAAAAGTGTGCAGTCTTACGTCAGGATATATCAGGCCTGTATCAGGAATAGTGTGGCCAGCAGGAGTAGGGAGGTGATCGTGCCCCTGTACTCGGCACTGGTGAGGCCGCACCTCGAATACTGTGTTCAGTTTTGGGCCCCTCACTACAAGAAGGACATTGAGGTGCTGGAGCGTGTCCAGAGGAGGGCGACGAGGCTGGTGAAGGGTCTGGAGCACAGGTCTTATGAGGAGCGGCTGAGGGAGCTGGGGTTGTTTAGCCTGGAGAAGAGGAGGCTGAGGGGAGACCTTATCGCTCTCTACAACTACCTGAAAGGAGGCTGTAGAGAGGCGGGTGTTGGTCTCTTCTCCCAAGTAACAAGCAATAGGACAAGAGGAAATGTCCTCAAGTTGCGCCAGGGGAGGTTTAGATTGGATATTAGAAAAAAATTCTTCACCTAAAGGGTTGTGAAGCATTGGAACAGGCTGCCCAGGGAAGTGGTGGAGTCACCATCACTGGAGGCGTTCAAAAAAAGTGTGGATGTGGCGCTTCGAGACATGGTTTAGTGCGCATGGATGCTGGGTTGATGGTTGGACTTGATGATCTTAGAGGTCTTTTCCAACCTTAATGATTCTATGATTCTATGTTTGTGTGGACCGTGTGTCTCAAAACTCGGTTACTCATAAGCAGTTCCGCTGTATAAGTATATGCATATGAACTCTCTAAAAAGTATAAAAATGAAAAAGGCAATAATGCAACAGGTGACTGAATTTATCAGATTTGTTAAAAGTTGTTAAAACTTGTTAAAAAAGTTAAAAGTAATGAAACAATTTCTAAATAGCTAAGTAGCAGTGTGCTTTCTGATTGATAGCTGAACATTGGCTCTGCTTGCTAAGTACAGCTCCCTCAGTTTTTAAATCTTGGCTCATGACTTGCAGGTGCCAGTGTAATTGATCTTTGTGCTATTTCAGCTTTTGCAAGAGCAAAGCATTAGTGAAATATCCAGTAGCTAAGAGTCTTACGAGACTCCTAATATTTCTGTGCCAGCTTTCTGCACTGCGATGTAGTTTGAATAGAAAGCAGAAGGGCCACTGCTCTTTGTATACAGATATACAAGGGATTGGGACAGAAGCTGACCTTGTGTTCTTTTGCCTGTTTCTTCTGCTTCTCTACAGAAAGTAATTTGTATTTGCTAGCTCTGGGGTATTTTGCTTTTCACAACTGTTACATTACGAACAGAGATGTACGTTTGACTGCATGCATTCTTCCTGCTTTTTTTGGTGGGGTTTTTTTTTGAGTTGTAGTTGTGCCACAAGCATCTCAGCTAAAATTTCTCATCTTTGCCAGCTGTCACTTTAGCTTGCACCAAACTGGCATTTATGACTGATGATCTTAGGCAAAAGTCAGGAAATTTGTAAGAGAAAATGAACCTGTTTCCCATTACTTGCTTTTAAAATTCTTGGAACTGTCACCTACCTAATGTCCTCTGAAGGTTCCTTTGTTTTATTGATGTTCTTTTAAAACGTACTCCCTCGTATGATCTAGCACTTGGTACTCTGTTTTACGGAATGTTATCCAATGACGCTAAGAATTTGATCTGCCCCTGTAGTTTGTTTATATCKTGAAGCCATTAACATGTGTTAATGAAGAATTATTAATTAAATTCCATTTGTGGCTTATCTTAATCTTGTGCAATCTAAGTACGTTAAAAGTTAGATTCAAGTCTGTTAAGTTTTAGGATTTATCGCACTCACTCCATACCAACCCCACATATCCCAGAAAGTGATATATAGTGAACTACAGTCAGAGGTCGTAGCAGTTGATGACTCGGTATTTTATTAGCTTCTGAATTGCTATAATTTCAGTACTCTCTTGTATTGGTTTCCCTAGAGTAAGGTGTGTGTGTGTAGTGCAAATGAATGATGTGTTTCAGTGAAGATTAAGAGGATCTGATGGTGTGAATTGTTTTTGTTTCTTTGGATTATTTTCTAAGGGGTATCTCCATCTAATGAAAAAAAGCATTTTATAAAGTATTAGAGCAATTTATGGCCTGGTAAGCCTAGAAAAGTAGGTGGTGAATGGTTTTAATGACAAGGGCTAGCAAATCACTAAGTAGTGTGGTTCAAACAGTGTATTAATCAAATATTGGTGGTTTTAATCTAGATTTGTCCAATTTTTTTTATTTCAAGAAGAGAATAAAACTATTTTTTTCTGGTTCATTCTATTGCCAGAGTTTAACTAATTTGGATTCACTGCTTAGTATTTCATTGCAYTGAATGTGACTGCCTTTTGTTCTTTCAGGGGAAAATATTTCACTGCTGTTTTTATTTCATTTATTTAAATGCCTTTATTTCTGTGAAAAGGAAATTGGTATAATGCAACTGTAACATGCTGTAATACTAAAATCAATTTTTTTGATTTAGCAAAATAGTTTTTGTAGAAAACTTTTTTCATAGAATTTTTTTTTAAATTATCTCTCAACCTTAATTTGTGTAATCCTTTTTGCTTTGTGCTATTTAATAAAATCAGAAGTTGCTGTTGGATGCAATGAGAAACTAGCACAGTATGAATACTTACAAGTAAAAAGTATGCTGAAGTATTTAATGCACTTAAGATTGCTTGAGTGAAGACTGTGTGGAACTTTAAATTTACTTAGCTCCTATTATTGTGATAGCTTATGTGGTGTCAGTCTGTGGCAGAGCCAGTTGGATCCTTGCTTTAAATACAAGAGAGATCCTTCTCCCTTTTGGCAGTACCTGCCCAGCTGAATATTGCCAGAAATTATGTGCTTGATTAGACACTGTTACGGGTCATGTAACGGAGCCTTTTCTGCTCAATTCCTTAGGTAATATTTACAAACAAAAACAAGCTGCCGTTTGATCTTCGGAAAGCGTGTTGGTTGTCCAGCCAGTTCACTTGCATGTCTTAAACCTGAAACATTTTACATCAGAAATGACCCTAGGTCCCTCTATACTGTTAATTACAGAACTACTATGAAATAAGCAAGTACGGAGGAAGTTGACAAAGTGCCTTCTAAATAAATGGTGACACAATGAAGGATTGATTTCTTCTAAAAAAGCTTGTGTTTCTCACTGCTTTTCCTAGAATTTGTAGGTTGTAACCAGTTATTCCTCCAGTTTAGCGCTTGTTTGATGCCCACGTTCAAGTACAAGGAGYGTGTGTGTGTGAAAAATCAAACTTTTTTCATTTATCTGCATTTTTGTGCTGTAACCTTTCTGTATGAGCTCTCAGCAATTAATATATTCCTGATTAAATTTAGATTGCCTTATATAGAGAATCTTGTCAGTATTCTTTGATGCTTTGACTTTCTTAAGATCAAAGCACATGCCTAGTTCAGGCAGTGTAGCTGTGAGCAAGGTTGGAGAAACACTATGGTTTTAATTGCATTCACCTGTACATTTTTTTCTTAATTTGGACTTTCTGTGTCCAGAGTATTGGTTATGCAAAACTGGTATTTTTAGCTTCCAATAGTGAAGTCATCTCCCTAGCCACTGGTTCTTGAGAGAAACCAGATTCTGCAAATGACATTGTTTCCTGTTTCCGTTGCTTCCTACTCTAACTCAAACAGAAAACCTGTAGCTAACATTTGGACATGTTTATTGGTGCTGATCTTTAATATCCAGGTATTTTTGAAGGTCTGTGTTTTTTTCTGAAGTACAGCTTGTTCGTGTACTTCAGGGTTTAAGAACAGTTTTGCTCTTTCACCCCCATTTGTATACCCRGTATCTTTGTATACAAAGGAAAGAGCAGAGAGCTTATAGTCACTAGCTGTTTGTTACTGGTGTTAGTAGCAGCACTGTTTATTTTCATTTTCAGTCCTAAACCAAAAAGATAAAATATTGGGTGCTTGGCTGTTTGAATAATATTTGAAGACCAGCTTGCAGAAATCTGAAATTAGGGAACTGGATTTGTGAAGGATGCACGTTTGTCTTCGAGAACCATATTTAAATCAGATACTCATGCRGGGTGGAGACCCTAAATGCACATGCACATGAAAGAAGAAATCATAGTTTTACTTACTTTGAAAGATACAGTTTGACTTAATGGTTTCTGGCCATTTGTATAAGATACTGACATAATGATAACTGAAAATCCTGTTTTTGACATAAATGAAAATAGTATGCTGAGCAGGAGACTGACAGAAGTTGCAGAAAGGTATCTTTGCTTTTTTTTTTTTTTCCTTCTGTGGCACTTCTTTGCATTCTTTTCTGAGTGTAGTTTGAACTTTTGGATTTTTTTTTTATTGAGCTTGAGCAAATCTTTTTAATGCTATTTGGATTTGAGAATGATAGGGGAAGGCTGTTTCTTACTAGGTAAAACTTGTAAAAATAGGGCAAGCCTTTTGTATGCCAAAGTTCAAAGTGTAATAATTCTTGATTCTCAAGCTGTGGTTTTGCTGAGCTTAAAAATTAATTTGAAAATAGCTTTTCTCTTAAATGTTTCATGTTCTGTTCTTTTTTTGGTGTGCTTTCTTCTCAGGTTTTTAGCAGAATACCATGATGATTTCTTCCCAGAATCTGCTTATGTAGCTGCATGTGAAGCCTACTACAGTACTAAAAATCCTCGGGCAATCTACTGAAGCTATTAATAAAGATTAAATCCTACTATGCGTAGCCCATGACAATGCTATTTTGCCACATGGCTACAAGATGAAGATGAAAAAGGAATTAAAACAACTTCTGGAGTTGAAGAAATAGGGAAATATCCTCTGTGATGGTTGGATTACTTAGGAATGGAGAACTTCTTTTCAGAGATGTGTATAGACTGCACTGTGAGTTGCTTAGAGGATTGAATATAACTCCGACTCCAGATGAATGAACAAGCCTTGTTCTGACTTCTAATGCATAGGACTGCATAGGACTAGTAAAGAGGAAAGGAGGCAAAAGCAGATGCATTAGCAACAGGACATTTTCATGAAGATAGATCATCATGCTGTGTTTCATTTTAGCTCAACCTCTCCAGCCTGAGAAATAAGACTTGACTACACAGTTACATGAAGAGAACGCGTAACTAGTATCTTATGGATTTTTTCCTCACAAATTGCACTTCATTTTGTGGAACTATCATGATAGGAAAGATTGCTTAATGTAAAGGTGTTTTTGCTGTTTGGCTAGAGTGGCATCTGCCTCAGGAATGACTTTGTTGCTTGAATGAAAAATGTGTTGCTTACTTTGCATTTTGCAAAGGTGTATATAGCTCCTTTCATGGTAAGGCTGCCAGAGTTCCAAGGAGAGCATACGTTGCCAGTGATTCAGCATTTAACTGGCAAAAAATAATTTTGCGAGCCATTATGAAAGAACAGATTTTCTAAAAGTAAGTGGAGAAGTCAAGAAAGTGATGGCAGTTTAACTGGCAAACACTTCTTTTCTTAATAAAGTTCACAGTGGCTGCTGTGTAAATGTGTGGTTTTGACTGTCTAAAATGTCTTGTTTGTGCATGATGAGTATTTTTGAGATTGCTAGGTACATATAATGAGAGGTGGGAGCGCTGACAACATAGGGAGAGAAGCCTTTCTGTGTCATTGGGTTTTCTTCTACGGACTTGAAGGATGTCTCTTTAGAGAGTTCTAAACACCTTAGCTCTGGAAATAGGAATTAAGTGAGAACTGAGTTCCTAGAAATCTGACAACACATTTAGTAGAAATTAATTGAAATATAATTCTTGTCTTGATTGTCATCAAAGCCTCGTCCATGACTTAGAACTCTGGCCTTCAGAATCCTCTGCTATGTCAAGACAGACACATTTTAAAATCACTGGGAGAAAATAGGACTTAAAGCTCATAGACTACTGCATTAATCACTCTAATCCTTCCTAGTTCAGAAAACTTCCATTAGAACGCTTACCTGTAATGCAAAACTCAACACATTCCTCCCGGATTTGCAGAAACTAGTAGTTAGAAAGAATCATCTTTCAAATGTAAATGACAAGCTTAGTCTGAGAGGCCAAAGGAAATCTGAAATCTACTGTTGATATTCGTTGTCACTCACTTTTCAGAGTGTATGGGTATGTTAAAAGTTTTGAACTGAAAAGATAAGGATTACCTTGGTTTTAGCAATTCAGGTTGTGCTTTTTAGAAAAACTTCTATAAGGAGTCTGTTAAACTTAATGGTTGTTAAACAAATGTTTGGCATGGATGCATGCAGATTTGGTGATCGTTATTTCTAAAGATTACCCTTTAGTAGTACTACTCTTTTTTTAATGCATTTCTGTTGTACCAAAAAAACATTTGTAAGCTTTAGTCTTTCTCAAATTACAGAAGTTTTGAATCTAGCAGAATCCAAGTACCTCAAAATCCACTTTGCAAACATGTTTCATTCTAGGCTTAGACCCTGTTTTTCTAAACAGACAATTCACCAAAATGCTAGTGACTATCTAACGAGATTAATCTTGGAATACTGCCTGAAACTCCATCCTTAATCCTTTCTATTGCAGGAATGTTAGAGTGTGTGTAATATGGCAAATCTGTTTTTGTTCCACTGTTGGTACCTGTGAGTATAAGGCAGGTTATGAATAGAGTTTAAACCTTATTGTGTGACTGTGTTTAACTGTTGAAATGACAATTTCTGCATGCAGGGGTTATTAATAGTGTCGGTATTGCCTTGTCAATGATTCTGAAAAGACGTGAGGGGGAAAAGATTCTGAAGGTCCAGTTAGTGTAGTCTTTATGTGAACAAACTTTTTTGTAAAATTCTCTYGAAGCTGCTATTGGATAGAACATTACAAACTACCTTGCTCTCGTAACAACTAAAAAAACTTTTCTCAAAGTAGCACCCTTTTGCGCTTCTTGACACTTTTAATTGACGTGACTTCCCCGGACACTATCTTTGAATTTAAAAAGTTTAGGTTTATATATTCCATTACAGTAATGTGCATCTTTGACATCCCCCTTCCCTACTGTCACTCTTCTTTTACTGCTTTCCTATTTTTATACCTGATTTCTTTTGTTTTAAGCTGAACCAGCGCAAGAGGCTTGCAAAAACTTGAACCAGATTGCATAAGAGGGTAGTTCTTACTAGTCTTAAAATATACAGAGACTTAACCAGTGTAGCCCCCAAAACTCACTTTGAATGGAATATTCAAGGGCTCATGTGGCTAAGGGGAACTTAACAGTATAGTTGTACTGCTGCTGTGAATCTGTAACTCTTTGAATGTCCTTGACTGTTTAGATTTTTGATGGGATTCATATCCATCTGAACTGATGAAAGAGGTTTCTGCACTTAGCTAGCTGTTTGTCACTCGTTGGTCGCTGTTTGTAGAGATACTCATATCAATGTTTTCTAACCTGATTCAGTCAAAATGGCTTAGGTCAGATGAAGAAATGTGAAAAAATGACTGAAGCAGGCTAGGGAGCGTTCACATGAGCAAGTCTGCCAGCAGACTTCAGAGACAGTCTCCTGCAGAGGAACAGCTAAGCTGAGAAGGAGGTTAACGGGCAGTAATAGTTTACACTGGCCTAGCTGTTGGCATAACTCACGTGTGCTCTGGTTCCAAATTAAGTTTTTTTTGTTTGTATATTTAAGGAAATTATACCAGTGTAATTAGAGTGCATACTTAAACTGGTAAATCTCTCTGCTGAAGGCAAGTCCTTGCACCTGCCTTCAAGAGTARGCCCCTCCAACATGAGGTGTGGTGYAGGGTTTTAAATATGACCRTTCTTGGGAGAAGGCAGAGCAGAGCAATCGCAGTCTAGGATTAGAAGCAGGTGATGCAGCTGATGTGGCGYGTAAAGTGTGCCGCCGTGTAAGCGTCCCAGGATGCTCTGCACAAATACTCCTGATTCCAGTACCTGCTCTGACTTTGTCAGCATGAAGGTACCCRAGTACCTTGACACTGTGCCACAGAAGTATGAAACTGACTGTATGTAAAGTGCTTTACATAGATTGTAAAGATTACTGAAGGAGAATATATTAACAGAATATAACTTYAATATTCTTCAGTTTTATTCCTAATTTTAGGCTTTACTTTGTACCTATCATGCTTCAAAAAAAATCATACTGTTATTTCATGTGCACTATCTAGAGTTGCTGTGTTGCCTTTCATTTTGCTACTGTGTTGCTATGTTTTTCAAGCTCCTGTTTCAAAGGTCAGGCTCTTCTGCTGAGATGACTGAGGCAGAAGTGACCAAGTGCTAATTTAAAGTATGTTCCATGTCCCCTTCTGAAAGCAAGCTTATGCAGATGTTAGGGTTTCCCTTGATATTTGGTGTGGGCTAACAGCGTGTGGTCAGCCCTTAGGTCAGAAATGTTCAGTGGGAACTTGTCAAACAGTACTGCAGGATGAGCTTACTCTGGGTTATGCTGAGAGGAATGTCTGCAGTCAAAGAAGAAATAAAAAGCTGATTGGAAGTAAAAAGCTGTTACTGCTTTTCATGTTTGCATCACAAAGAGTGTTATCAAGACATTTGGGAAATACACTGGGGAGGTTGTTATTGGAGTTAAAATATATGTGTATATGTTTCATTTCTTGAAAATTACACATTTTCCCCTGTGGAGTCTTAAGCGTGCCTCCCAAAAGTATGTATACTGGGGTGGAAATAAGCTTTTCAGGGCAGGGGGGAAGGAAGCAACATGTATTATCCTTACCTAAGTCTCAAGTCAAGCCTTTATTGTGGTAGTTAGCTGTACAAAAGCACAAAGCTGACAGCTCTTGGACAGACAGCCACATCTTAACTTCTGGCCTGGTGCACGTTTTATCACTTTTAMCTTCTTGACCTATTAACAGAGCTGGAAAGCAAGTTTGCACTTCGGAGCGCACAAACTCTACTCCCCAAATTCAAGGAGAAAATGCCAAATAGCTGCAACGCAAACAGGCCTAATGCATCAAGAAATAGATTTTTGTCCTGTGTACTGCAGAATCTCCTTTGTGATATGAGGTGATCGCATTTAATTGCATTAACAAGTCAAGTTACCTATTTATTTATTTTCTATGTAAATACATCTCAGTGTAATGAGGTTCCCTGGAACAACAGTTCTAGATGGTATGTTACTTTTGTAATGTGTTTGACCATAATCAGTACAATCTTGATGTGTTTACATAGTCAGTTTTTTCACTTGCTTATGAAACAATGAATTTGGAGGGATTTTCATCTTTTTGTATAGCTGCATCATTTTTCTGTATGAAATTAGTGAATACGGGTACTATACTTCTACAGTCAGAGGTACCAGTGCAGTGTTTCTGCCTCAATTTTTGGTGGTTTTTACTTCAACAGCAACACCTCCCCACCCCCAACTCCCAAAACAAAGTTTAGCATATGTATTGCCTTGGGAAAGTGCTATCAGTAATGACTGAGTAGCAGATGTAGATGCTTACTAAGATCTAACTCAATGCATCCTCCCTATTGCATGCATTATGTATTTTCCCCTTCTAATTCATATAGCAGATGACATTTTTGCATTAAGGCTAAGGATTACAGCAAGCTGAATAAAATCAGTGAAGTATAAACACGTGCTCAAAAATGAAAAGGAGAAATCTGTTTAAAAAAAAAAAAAAAAGACAAAAAAGCGCATGTTGTTCCTCCTGTATGTCAGTTGGGAGTGGTTGCTCATACCATGTGAAGTGGATATCATCATAAAGAGAATGAACMAACCTGTGAGATGCAAACTGATAAATCCCAGCACTAATACAGACCTTTAAAAGTGTCTGCTAAGGAATGGAGTAATTTCTCTGCTGTTTTGTTGCAAGAAATGGCAGAAGGTTTTGACTAAGAAAGAATGACTTTTTCTCTTACCAATACAAGATATTGGATCTACTTCTGGGGAAAGCAACCCAGGTATTAAAGCATTGAATCATACAGTATGTTCATGGGGATATTTCAGTGCGATGCCAGAAAACAAAGTGTGTTTATATAGTGAGAAATGTAGAGATAAATGTGCTTAGTTCCTGGCAAAATGAACAGCTGACATTTCCATCACAGCAGAAGTGTACTGGTTGTGCCTCTAATATGGTGAACGTTGAGTAAATGTTCAATTTATTACACTTTTTCTAGTCTTTAATTATAAGCTATTAATAATTACCAATCTAATAATTAAGTTATTAATCTTTAAAGTCCTTGAAACAAAGATATCTCCCAAGTACTTTCTTACTTTACTCCCTTTCTTCTTTCCTTGCTTATATTTTTCTAGTAGTCTAGAAAATTACGAAAATATGCTTATGAGATTCGTGGAAAGGAGGAGAACGGTTCTGACTCAGGCTAAGCAAGTTGCACATAGTTTTCTTAAGTGTTTAGATGTTTCTGATTCATTTTGAGGTATTAATCATCAAATATGTGCGAAGTATAATTAGGATTTTATTTGTAGGCTCGAAAGTAGAGCCAAAATGAAAGTGTCAGGTGAATTGAATGGTGTGAATATCTAGTCAAGTGATCGGATAATGTAAATATGCCTGAAATTAGTTGTACCATATGTATTTCTATGTTTTCTATTTTAAACGTGGCGCTCTGATTTGTCTTGGTTACTTGATGCCAAGTATTGTAAATGAGAGCCTTTCTCTAAAGTGTAAAATTGATTAAATGTCAATGTGAGTAATCAAAACATCAAATTTTGCCATCAATTTTAATTTAAACATATGAAATGCTACCATCCCATGTTATAAGCAAAGAGACATTCTGCCCTTCTTGTTGCAGAAGCTTTTTAGAAATAAAGTATACGACAAATCTGCTGCCACGTGGCTGACCTGGCGAAGGTGTCAGTCTCAGCGGAATGATGGAGGTAACCTGCAGCTCTTCGCCAAGTGCCTTCAGCCTGCGTCAGAGGTGCTCATGGTGTTCCACTGGTGGGCTGGGGCCTTCGGTAAGCATGCCATAAGAGACTCCTCAGATGGAATCAACCTTCACAAGTTACCTCTTACACTTGTATTTTAATGACAGCAGTACAGCGAATGCTTCCATACTTGATATTTAGTAAGAGTTTTCATGGCTTTACAACCTTCTGTTTTGTAGGCTGCTGAGTTAAGAAATCTAAAGTAATTCTGTTTAGGTTTCACATGCATGACTAGTAGGAGGTAGATTTTACTAATTGTTTTTAATCAGATTAATGAGGAATTTGTTTTCTGTTGCTGTGAGTGACTACTGCAGTGAGATAACTTCTTTGGCATCAGAGATTTGTGCATTTTTTAAAGAATCTATTAGAAACAGTATGAGTAGTAACTAATTGGACAGTTCGTTAAGATTTTGCTTACTGGCAGATGGATGATATGACACATGTAATGTATATGCAGTATTGCCAACTGCAGGCATTAGAAATCATGAGTCAGACCCTTAAAAGTCTTGAGAGTGATTAAGCAAATGTGAAGAATAACTCCTGTTCTTTGGGCCCCTAGGGTAACATGAGTCAAGCTTACGACAAGGCTTGCTTGAGACTTTAGAAAGGAAAACTGAGGTTTTTGGCTAATTACATCTCTTTTAGAGTTGGAGCTTTAGGAAAAAAAAAGGCACAAAACCTTGCAAGACTGGCAATAAAATGATGATTTGGCAGTGCTCTAATAGAGCAGGATGCCATTAATCTGAAAATAATCAGAGACTGAATTTATTTGTGAACATCTGTGCGAACATAACACAAGCCTTGGTTAGCAAGGTTTTCCGGGTAGRGCGGTTATATCTGGTAATCTACAAAACAGTCTGCCTTTGCCAAAGGCATAAATCTAAATTTCTAGATCCAATTTTTTTTAATTGTTTGGAATGGCTATTAATAACGTGTGAGAGAGAAATTGTTTACCATAGTAACAGAATTACCCTGTGCGTGATGATGAAGTTGATGAAATCATGCATTGGAAGAAAACAGGAAGCAAGACAAGAACTCCACTGTTTCTACACTGTATGTGCAAGACTAATATCTTGTTTATGTTGTTAGACCCACTTGCTGAATTATTTGTCTCTCTCTGCTTGCGACGAGAGAGACAACAAGTTGTCACTGTTGCCTTAGGCCCAGCTCTGTCAAAGACAGTAGGTGTCTAAAGAAAAATCTAGATTGAGGTCAGATCTGTGTAAACCAAAGGGAGCAATCCACAAATCCTTTCTCTTTCCAAATCTAGTACGGCAATCTGTATGGCTGTAGTTGCCTAAGTGTTTCCAGTGAAGTTATTTAACAATAAAAAAGTTGAACTGAGCTTTTAGCACCTGTGCCTGGTTTGCAAAGCCATTTTGGATGTACAGATTGAGCATCAATCTTTGCACTTGCATCTGCTGGAGGATGCATCCGTCTCACCAATGGCAGTGTAACCCCCGTTACAGCAAGGGTAGCAACTGGARCAAGAGTTGGGAGGAGGAGCAGACTAGAAATGCAGTGGCAAGTCCCTTTGATACACTACTTTGAATGTTGATTTGATAACTACTCAACCTGAGAGGTTTTGCCATGCACTGTACAGACCTTGCTGCATGAGGCCACCTTCTACATTGCTTGTAACACTGTCTGACTGTGCAGAAAGGGCAGCGAGAGCCACAGACTTGGAAGAATTTTCTTCTTCCTTGAGCTGGAGAGTAATATTTCCACTTGCTTGTTCTGATTTCCCCATACAGCTCTTGGATTCCTTTTTTGCACGCCTTGCAGCTTCAACAAGAGAGGACAGCCTTGCCACCAGCCTGCTAAGAGATACTGAAGTAATTTATCTGAGGAATACCGGGCCCAGGTTATGAGCTTTCCGAGTGGATCAAAGTCCCACTACAAATCTGAACTTTCGGTTTCTTCTGGTGAAGAACAAAAAAACCCCAAAACGCGTTCTTTCTATTGCTGCTCAAGCAGGTAGAGTAGGATTCAGCACAACAAATATATAGAGGATGGCAACGGAGATATCCACATCTGAACTTCCTCTGTAGTCCTTGGACAGAAGAAACACTTCCAGGGTGTGACTGATCTTGCCCGAAGCGGGTGTATAACATAGGCTATTGAGCTGCAACAACGTCATTGCTGCTTAGAGAGACAATCTAGAGTCAAGAGCTCAACACAGATGCGTGTGCATACATCTAGGTGAGATGATCCCTCCTTGTACTAACTGCATAAATTCAAACTGATTTGGGGCGTTCTAGAGCTTTTACTGAATGGTTTTGCTGTCCTTTATTTAAGGGATTTTTGTAAATATAAATCACTCTCTCTCCAAGCCCAGAAGAAGTTAGCTGTTATTCTACCTAGTTATTATTACAAGAGGATTCATAAACCCGTGACACAAGAGGAAAGATAGAAGCTTGGGAAAAAAAGAAATGCACAGAACATGTGAAGAGTAACTGTTAACTGTGGAGGGAGAGAGCTGGCAAATAACTGGTTAAYGTGTACATAACGTGCAGTTGAAAGCAGGCAAACAAAAAGCATGGGGTAGGTAGGATCAACACTATGGTTTTGCCTGCCTCTCCTGCAACATTTAGACTGTGGTTGCTGGTGTCATTCTGGCAAGTGCAGCCAGTCAGTGAAACCTGTGCTTTCTTGGATCCCGGAGCAGAGATGCGATGCAGTACATTCTACAGCAGTTCTTACTACAGCTAATGCTGCTTAGGGAGAAATAAACACTAGCTCAAGCATCCTTCTCGTTGTAGGACTGTATTCTTCTCTGGTGCTGTACCAATCATGATTTTTAAATGCTCACATCAATCATTGCTTTTCTGTTCAGGAGCCTATGATGCAAAAGCAGTAGAGGATAGAACCTGGATTTGGTTTTGCCACTCTTCTCATCTAGCCTATTGCATCAGTGAGAAAGCAGCCATGCTTTTTACCGCGTGGATTGAAGCCACGTATAGGAATTTAAGTAGTCAATGACACCTTGGCATTGGGTAGCAGCACACAGACAGCCTGGCTGCGAGGCTGTCCATGCCCACCTCTGCCTGGCTTGGAGGGAAGTGCTTACAGGGTGGTGGCTAACGGAGGTGACTTATTGTGAGGCCATGCTTGGACTGGGGCGAATAGCTGGTGTATGAGGTGGGAGTGTGGTCCGTATGGTGCTATGAAAGGGTTTGAGGACAGCTGAGCTGTGGGCCGCCGTGTAGATTTAAGAGGCTGGATGCAGCACTGGGTTTTGTGTGGCTTTGCTTAGAATTAGCAGTAGGTTGATTTTCAGGCCATGCATGATGCTCTGATGAAGATGGCTGCAGGGCATCGTGAAAGGAGTTATTCCTGAATATACATTTTTCTAAATATTTTCTAAATATTTATTTCTGTCCTTAAGTTTGAGGCCACACATTCTAGTCTGTTTGACACTGCTTTTGTCATCTGCATGGACATTTAGGCTGAAAAACATAACACTGCATTTTGAAGCAGGGTTTAGATTTTCTCAGATGAAGCTATAGAGTGTCTGGAGTGAACTTAGCTGCTAATATGCTCAGTTACTCTTCTAAATAGACTTGTGAGTAGTCATCAGAGCTAACAAATCTCAAAACCCCAATTCTGTTTCCTTAAGTCTGCCCAGGGCATGTGTGTACTGGGAGTAGATGAAAGGAAATGGTAAGAAATTGGGCTTCCTGCGCTGAAGCAGGTACGAGGGAGACTTGCTCGTCAGGACGTGGAGCACTCAACGAGTGAGTGCCCTGGGAGAAGTCCTGAGGGTGGCATTGCAGGGGTGACGATGGGAGTGGGTTTTGGAGCGGAGAACATCCAGGAATGCTGAGGAACTGCGCAGAAATATGGTAAACAAGTGGATTTTGTGGACATGTAATACATGCTTTCTAAACTGGGATAGGTGTAGGCTTCTCTGTCACTATGTATGAAATGATGAAAGGTCCATAAGGAGAAGTTGTTCATTTTCTGGGATAGTACAGGTGCAATTAGATTAATATTCAGAAGAAGAATGAATCCCCCACCTGGGATTTAGACTCTGAAGTAGAGGATTAAAACTGATTCACCATATGCTGCTCAATCTCTGTGTGTAATTTGGTAGTTGTTTCTCTAAATAATTAATTAGATAATGCTCCCTGTCAAGTAATCAGTTTGGGGTTCACTCRAGGAGAACTAACGTGAGGTTCATCAAACCAGAGAGGATTTTATTAGGAAAATCATGATTAAAGATTCAAACTCTAAATGAGGACTACTTAATTATCCTGTCCAAGTGCAGAGGGAAAAATATTTAGTGTATGGAAAGATTACAGAAGACTCCTGCAGACACCTCCCTTTTCCTTGATTTAATCTCAGAGCAAAACAGGAAGAAAATTCACATCTTCCTCTTAGAAAAATGAATTTGACAAGTCTTGTGGAGCTATGAGTGGCAGACATGAAAGCGTAAGAGGCAAATCAGTCAAAATATTTTTAAAAAACTTTTCTCTCCCCTAGTTCGACAACACCATTTCCTTGAATGCAGGGTTATGTTAGGTATTTTTCCAGTCATCTTGTAACATTTATTGTGCTTTAGCTGAAATGTGCTAGAGGAAAGTGAAGTCAGCACCTTTGCCTCTGATAAATAACTTGAAAATTGTAAGTACAGCTGCCTGTAAGGACAGGGAGATGTGCATACTGTCCAGCCCTGAATACTGGGGTTAGCAGTGGTCATCGGCTAGTCGGAGTGGAGCAATTTCTGTACTGTCATCTTGTGGTGACACTGGACAAGGCACAAGATGATATGAACAGCAAGGAAGGGTCTGGTTGATGTGAATATCAAGCATTTTCTATGCTCTCTGCTTCATGGTGGAAACTGCTATTTTAAGAGAGTGTTATTCTAGAGGAGAAAGATGTATGTGACCAGCATTAGACTACTTTATAGTATTTAATGAATTTAATTTATGAATTTAATTTAATGAATTAATTCTTAATGTTTGGCTGGAAACATTAAAGAATATATTTTTTCCTAGAAGAACAAGAAATTACCCCTCATTTTTGAACTTTTATATCAAGAAAGCATTTATAAGGAAACATATAAATATTGAGCTAGTTGTCTTTCCATGTTACCTGGAGGAAGAAGAAGAGATAAGGAATAGGAATTTCAGGTCCTGCTCTGATGGTAAAAATCCATATCGCCAATATATGCAAGAGTGAGCAACTGTCATTATAGTGAGTCAAAAGTAAAATTTTGTTATGCTGTGGACAAGTCCTATATAACCCAACTTCCCTACAGTATGTATAGAAGTATGCTATGTAGAGAAGTGTACAGTATGTATACTGCCTTTACAGTAGGTAAGTATGAAAGTAATTGTTATGTAAGCAGTCATGTATGAGTATAACCAGATATGCTGCAGGCCACATGGGTTGAAGAGAAGCCCAACAAACTTGGTTCCTTTCTT
Source organism: Oceanodroma leucorhoa (assembly GCA_030449065.1). Classification (NCBI taxonomy): domain Eukaryota; kingdom Metazoa; phylum Chordata; class Aves; order Procellariiformes; genus Oceanodroma; species Oceanodroma leucorhoa. The sequence continues at coordinate 7,789,125 of JASVER010000032.1, read as the reverse complement.
TGACTCATTTGTAGTTTCAGTAGATAAAGGAAAAAACTTTTTGCAAAAATTTGAGGCATTCCATGAAGGGAATCCAATTTAAACGATTTCTTTAAAAAAAACCACAGAGATAATTGTGGTTTTAATACAAAACTAACTGAACAATCAGAAACCAAAACAATTATGGGTGGTAAAATAGCAAAGTGGAGCTTACTGGGGATTAGTGTTGAGCCTAATACTCACTTGTCTATAAATGACCTAAAATAATAACAGAAGAAAACTTAAACATCAATCAAATTCATGGATGGTATCAAGAGGCTGCAAAGAAAGCAGAGACAACAGATAAACCTCCAAAAAACCTAGAGAGTTTAGAGAAAAAAGGAGCATTCAAGGACAGGATGCAGCTTTGATACATGTAAGGTTCTTCTGTGGATTAAGAGAAGGCTAAATATGCAAATGTATTTGCAGAATATATGGACACCCATTTCATCAGGAGACAAGGACAGTCTTATATAACGGCACCTCACATCGTGTAACTGGGGGTAAATAGTTTAAATTGTTTTTTAACAGCAGTCTTTGGTCTTGCGCGCTCCATGCCTGAGGGAGCAGCATCCGTAACCATTTTGTTTCACCACAGAGAGGCTTCGGGACTTTGTTTTCTATCTGTTGGAAAGAAAGCAAAACTTTTTGAATCTGTTGTTCCCAGTTTTGTCAGTGCCTGTGTTGTAAAAGAATAAAGTTCGGTGGGCATTTTGTTTTGTTGGTGGCGGGAGACTCTCCCTTTAGTAAAAGCTTTAACAAAATCAGTGCACCTGTGAAACTTGTTGACTTTGCATCCATCAGTGATGTGGCTGGTTGCTATGTGGCTAGATGTACCTCTATCCACCCGTGTGTGTTGTTTGCTTCCACGTCTACAACGTAACCTCCTTGTTCTGATTTGGCACACCTACRGCAGGTTGGAAAAGCTGTTGTGTTTAGCAGAAGGCTACAAACCTGTGTGAGTTTGTTATCCTTGGGTAAAGGACAAGCAAGTAATACTCTGCCAGATGAGCAGGTAGCCAAGAAATAGATGACCAAACTGAGTTCTGGCTAATGAAGGACATATTGCCTGAAGAAGGGGACCAGTGCTTATAACAGGAAAAAGCTTTTTTTACAAGCAGCCTTTCTTTGATTATCAGAGAAAGACAGACTTAGCTCTGCTGCAGGGACAGGAAGRTATGAGGCTTCAGCAAAACCCTGGAGTCTCTGCAGACACTGAACAAATCCAAAAAAGTGGTGGAAAAGCTGAGGCAGTGATTCAGATGTTATTTTTTTATTTGCTTTTCTATAAAACTTTGTTTCCTGTGCTGGCTGAATGATGTGAATTCTTTTTTTTTAGACATCTTGGCAAAGTTTTATGTGCTTCTATTTTCACGGATCCCTCAAAAATTAAACAATAAACCAATGTATCTGCAAAGGCAGATGCATGTATCAGAAACTTGGAAAATATTTTAGTGGGAATACAGAAGAAGACAAGCTGCAAAATGAAGCTGCTCATGGTCTGAGATTGTTGTCATCCTACCAAGACTTCACCTGGTAAGRGTGTGCCAAGATAATGTCTAAGGCTATGGGCAGTTCCTTTAGCTGCTATATGAAGTTGGGCAGTTAATTAGGAAGGGCTTGTTTTTGTYGTAACTGACAAATAGTCAAAGCAATGTTGTTGCAAGAATGAATATGTCTTTGCATATAAATCACCGTTATCTGCAGGGCAGTGGGAGCAGCTTATGGAGGGGAAGACAAGTCTGGTGGCTCGGTCTGGAAAGCCTGTGGCTCAAGTCCGCCATTCCTGTCATATTMATTATTGGCCTAAATTCATGAAGGATTGAGGTCCCTTAAATGGGAATGAGTAATTTCGCATCTTAAACCCCAAATTTTGATCCTTACTCCCCGCTCCCTAAGCTAATTCTTTGGATACACAGATTTCTGTACTTATATTCACTGAGTGTTTAATATTTTGTTTCTGTGCACACTTCCAAACAGCTGTTGGAGCAGCAGTTARAAACCAAGCCTCTACACTTCTGATCGAGTTTCTCAATCACTGGTTAAAGGATTAGGCAGCTTCTCTCTAGTCCACTGAATCTTTAATTATTTTTTGCCCAGGAATACGACTACAACAGGAGGGGAGAGGAACATCCTGACCGTAAAAGCTGCAGCAGGGTGGTTGGGATAGCGAGTGTGGTCTGTACAAAATAATTTGGTTAAAATGGAAGCCTCCCGCTTCCCTGCCACACAGGTAACAACTTTTCTCTGTGTTACACAGGGCCCAGTACAATGTACAGCTGCAATGCAGGAGAGGACTCCAGGCTAGAAATYCCAACCCGATGCTAATCATAGAATCATTTAGGTTGGAAAAGACCTTCAAGATCACTGAGTCCAGCCGTTAACCTATCACGGCCAAGTCCACCACTAAACCATGTCCCTAAGCTCCACATCTACACRTCTTTTAAATACCTCCGGGGGTGGTGTCTCAACCAGTTCCCTGGGCAGCCTGTTCCAATGCTTGACAACCCTTGCGGTGAAGACATTTTTCCTAACATCCAATCTAAACCTCCCCTGGCGCAACTTGAGGYTAATGTTTTAACAGTGACTCGGGGAGGTGCAGTCCCGGGAGCGGCAGGCTGTCAGAGGGGTGCCTCTCCGCAGCATCTCTTGGTGAGCCCTGGTGCCTCCCCGCTCCCGGCTCTGCCTGTGGCAGACTCTGGGTGCCGGGGCTCTGGCAGCGCCTCGCCATCCGGCAGAGGTGGCACTCGGCAGCCAGGCACGGAGAAGGCAGATACTGCARTGCTCGCTGCTGCAAAACCTGAATCCCTTAACAYATCTAGCCCTTGGGTYTCTCACTTACAGCACAGATAATGGYGTAGAAGGGATGTTAAAAATCAGCAAGTTACTCAGGCAACACAGTAACAGAAGGGAGGTGACGATAGCAGACCTCTCTGCACTTGCATTTTGCTCTTTCTTGTTCTCTTCATAGCAACGGGACATCTGTAGGCTGGGATGGAAAGTTCTCCCATTCCAGACATGCCACCTTTTCCAGCGCAAATACTTTTTTTTCTCCTCCTCAAAACCCCTGGCTTGATCCATGCCTCCCGGGTGCTGTGTGGACTGTGCCGCGTTGCACGTGGGATGCGCGCCCGTGCTCGCCTCCCTCCCCGGGGCGGGGACGGAGCGTAGGCTGCAGAAGAGCCGCAGAGGAGTGGGGCTGGTAGGATGGATGTGGCCCGACAAACCTTCTCATCAGCCAGCACCCTGCATTTTTGAGGCAGAGGTTATGAATGTTGACATTTTCTATGTTTTCTGAAAATGGCTGCTATAAGACTTCCAGTTAATCGCAGTGTTTTAGCAGGTTGTAAACATAGACTTTGTGTACGTACTCAGTGCGGCTTGCTTCTGCATAGCACGAGCTGCTGCACAATGAACCTTATTTCTGCAAACCACTCAAACAGTTTGTTGTACATTTTGAAATGTAYTTAATTCTGTAATAACTATAATTCTATAACTTAATTCTATAATATGTTATAGAAGGAGTTTGACCACTGGATAGCTGTAGGCAGTACAGTTTTTTCAGGCTGATCTGTTGTTAAATTATAGTTTCATTTCTAGTGATAAAGGACCTCTGAATCTGTCAGCCTGAATGATTTCACACGCTTTTTGGGTGTACAGCTGTTAATAGACTTCAAAATCACTGGTTTCATAAAATGACTCAAGGAAGATCTCTTTATTGCAGCTTCATTTTTCATATTTTGTTTTTCTCTGGCAATTGTAGCAAGTCTGTCTGCTTTAAATTTAATTAAAGCATCTTAACTTGGCAGGGCAACATAATTTCATAACATTTAGGAGTTTTCCAATATGAAAAAAATTAATTCAAATGCTTACTGTGAAAAAAATCTTATTTATTTTAAATGAAATGACAGGCTTTTCTCATATATTTAACCTAAGTTTTAAAACACTGACTCAGGGGTTAACTGTATTGCATAATTAAGCAAACCCTAGAAGGTTCCAATTATTTTACTGGAACTTGAAATGTATTTCATGCTTTCTAARATGTTTTCTCAATATATTGGCTAATTCTTAAGAAACAGCAGTTGGCGGTAGTGAGCAGTGAACCCACAGTAAATCYGAGTTAATCTATAYTCTTCAGAGATGTATGGCATTGTTTTAAAATGATGCATTCATGCCAACACTATCATCTTACCATAACTACTGGATCGTGTTGTTATAGGGCTTTTTGGTTTTTATGAAGTCACTGCCTTTGAGTCTAAGTGCATCACTATTTTAATTGATCTCAGTATAAAAGCTGTCTATGTTTTTRGAGTTGCAACCGTAAGCACCCTGACATAGAAGCATATGCTCCTCTTGTTGGAGAAAAATTATCTCCTTTTCTGAGTATCTTGCCAGAACCTCTTGCAAAGTGTGCAGAGTTATCAGAATGGAAATGCTAATAGTTTGCGGAAGAAAATGTAAAATGAGAATGTGGTCTGTCCTCCTTCAGCTTCATTGTTGAGTTCCAGCAGCATGAAGGCTTTACAGCATACTTTTAGCTTTTCTCTTTTGGATTAAGTGCAGTCCCAGATGTCCTGTCAAAATAGCTAGATGGTGATAATTATCACGCTTGTTAATTACCACCATTTTCTGCTCCATAAATTATTGGTCTTCCACTTTCTCTTGTTAAGCCTCATTCACTGAAACACAACCTACCATTTCTTACCTCACGCCTGCTGAGAACCAAGAGCAAGCGTGGAGTCAGCTGGGCTGAGGAACAGTAATTCATCCCACTGCAGAAACGCCATCAAGCGATGACGGCTTTACCCTTTCTATGGGTGATGGTTGGGACTGAGAGAAAATTTTCAAAAATTTCATGCTGTGTCAGTGTCTGAAATCTCAGGYTCACAAAAGCATTTATCTTCGGTCTAGAAATTTCAGACAATCTCTTTGTTTTATCTGCTAGATGATGTCCAGCCCTGCTGAAACATCCTGAGCTATGGTMGTTTGATATTTCTGGTTCTGAACTCTCAAGAGGAGGTCTCCAAGAAGTATCAGATAAGTGAAARAGAAGTAATTTTATCTTTGGAAATGAAAAGGTATTTGTTACTAAGCTCAAGTCTTTTCAAGCTTTGTTTTCAGGATCAAGTGCTGTATTTGGGGCTTATAATGCTTGCTCAGTATCACAAATATATTGAGTAACTCAGCCGAGTAAGGTAGAGCTATCTAGAATGCCACCATAGAAATATTCCTAAAATAATGATATAAATAAAATTTTGTGTGCCGGGCTTTTTTGGGGTGGGTTGGTTGGTTTGACGTAAGACAAGTTCAAAGATTGCAAAGGATAAGGATCCAACTTTGTCAGTAATTTAAATGTGTCAGGAATCGCTGTCTGTGCTTCCTTAAACGACACCCCAGCTGGGACTCTGCAGTTGCATGCAAGTATCCTAAATATTGCCTTATTAGGGTGAGGTACRAAAGACTGGCCAGAAGAACCAGAAGACTGGCACTGGCAAGCTTGATCTTTAAATGTTTGCTTTTTCAAATACTGCTGAATGTAGAGGAGCATCAGAAAGARTCATCATTGCTGAAGTAACAACTTTCCATTAATTTTTTATTCCAAAGAATGCTGTGGGAAAAATTTTTCCGTAATGGCAATTAGAGAGTTGTACTTTCCAATAATAATAAATGSAGAACAAAAAGATAAACTCAGAAAGTCATACTTGAAAGTGCTTTATCAGCACAAGATATTCAAGGCAAGAAAAAATTGATTTGAAAAATGGGAATTGATTGGCCTGTTCAGTGAAAAGTCTCAGAACAAATGAAAACAACAACTCAGAGAGAAAGAGAGAGCAGCTATTCAGTGCCCACTTTTCCCTTTCTTTAAGTAGCGTTTGGGGGAGTGCCCTTCCTCCCACTGCAGAAGTGCTCAGTACTACACAAATGTGTTTTTTTCGTAAGGTGCTGTGAAGAGATTCCTAAGCAATACTCCTGTCTTGAGATCTCTGGGCTTACACATTTGCATGCCTGGAATATTGTCTTGGCATCCTCGCCTTTATGCAAAGTGAAATGAAGCATTGGCCAAGTTTAACCTAGCTGCAAGAAAGACAGTTTTATTTGTAAGTGAAATTAAGTTAATGTATGCACTCTGACATGTCTCAAGGCAAGTGAAGCTCTTTGTTTTAGACATATTTACATAAATTCCTATGCCTTATGCATCATGTTGTCATTTCATTTTATATTTCTACATTTCCTGTACCTCAGAGAACACACAACCAGAAAATAAAAGCTAAAAAGCTACTTCAGCATTAAATTAAGTTACTACTACTGATTTTTAGGGGAAGAGGGTGGATTTTTTGGTTTTGCTTTGTACTCTCTGCTTGATTCTTTCCCACATTTCCAGAGTCCATGCTCTACAATTAAATTCTTAACTAACCAAGAAATTAAGCGTTTATTTTGGTGGGATTCTGGATTTATTGGGGGGAGGAGGAGTTATGACTTAGAGAGATTCATAAAAATTCTCTGTTTTCATCCTAAGTAAAAGAAAAAAAAAACCCACCAAAAACCGAAAAAACCCTCCAAAAACCCAACCAACCCCAAACCCCCAAATAACAAAACCCAAACCCATTTCATTTCAGCCAGYCCGTGGTTGGCATGTGTGTTCTGGCCACCTCCCGCTTTTCCATTATGGTGGTGCAGCTCCAGCGGTCTGAGGCACCTTGGTCGCRGGTGTTCTTACAGCTGGATCACCAGCACAGGCTTGAATTGGACARTGCAGCACCAGGGAGGAAACCGAACTTCTGGCAATATGAACGCACCAGCAGTTGCCACTGTCGGTGGAGCTTGTGAAAATGATAACATAAAAGTAGAAAATTTCCAGCCAATTCTTGATAACGGCAGTTGTAGAATCTTAGTTTTGCCTCTAGATCTTGGGARGAGTTGAGGAAACTGAGTCTTATGCTGCTGAAATATAGCAGGGCTGGAAGAGAGGCATGATTCTCCAAGCACCTATGGGAAAGGAAAAAAAAAAAATTCAGCAAATTCAAGCTCATTTTTGGAGGACAGGCAGGTTATGCTGGTTACAGTAACTGGCTTCCRTGAGCAAGAACAATGGAAAATGGCTCGTTAATTACAGCTGGAAATATTAAATGTAAAAGGCTGCCAGCAATGATCATTTTACAGCTTGCATCATGTTGGTCTCCCAGCAGATTCCCTCCTACTCATAGAATAAGTGAATAGCTGACTTCTTACAGTTGCCAAGTAGTTTTGGGCACAGGCTTGTTTACTAAAAATATGTTTGGTTTCCATATTCCTGGATCTAGTTTCAGCTTGCCTGCCTGGTATCAGAACTGTGAGATGATTGACCCCCATGTTCCTACTCCTTGTTTGCACTTGATAATGATACAGACTCAACCCTGGGCCTGAAGCAGGTTGACATTACAGTTTCCATCTATGAAAAAGTAAGTACCACCTTTACGAGTATTACATGAGCAGACCGAGGGGATAAGAGGTTTGAGAAGGTAAGGAAGTTCCCACAAATGCTGACCATGTTCCCACCACTCTTACTGTGGGCAGGGACCTGTTAGAGTGGGAYAGAAACCAACCCTATTCACAAGGAAGGTGGGTAAGCGACAGGATGTACTCATTGCAATGAGAGGATAAGGCAAACTCCAAACCCCGGAAGACCAAGTGGAAATGTATGCTGTGAYTGGGAAGCCATTGAACATTTAAGACCAGAAAAGTAGTACAGGAAAAAATTAATGATGTTTCATCTAGTAGAAATAAATAATTGCATTARTAAAAGACAAATCTTTTATTCAAACCTTTACAGGTTGTCAATAGTAACATATTCTCTCATTTTTATTGCTATTATTTAATAACTCTATTTCTAGAAACGATAAAAGTGTCTTTCATGTTTTGATTTTAATGGAAAACAGGAAAATGGCACTTCATGGTGTAAAATATTTTGCTTTAGGACGTGACAATTTTTTCCCTAATTAATTTACAAAATTTTCAAAGGCAACAAGAGATTCTTCATGCTTTTGTTTGAGAGTATCTAAATGAGAGACCTGAACTGCCCCATTTGTGAGAAGTGCTAAATACCTTTTTTATGAACATCAGTCCTGTGTAAAGGATATCAGCRTGGACATCTGAAAATAGAGATTCTTAAAATCACAGCTTGCCTTCCATAGTATCACTCTACACTTCTGCAGGAACTCTGGAACCATCCTCAAAAAAGTAGAGGAATTAAGCTGCTACGTAAGAGTAGCTGCAGATGATAGCAGTTGTTCCTTCCTTGGCTGCATTTTGTTGTTTTGACCTTCTTTATTTAAAAATATAAAATGTGAGTTGGTTCAACACTACAATACATTGCTAGAGTAGCTCCATCATAGCAGGGTTGAGACCTGCAAAGCGAGCAGAAGTGTAAAGCTTCAATTTAGATAAATGACGTACTTATGTGCAACAATGCCTACAACAATAATGTTATCTGAGAACGATAGCTAACACTTATGGTACAATTTTTATGAAATATATGAATCATCTGTCTTTTGGGGAACCCATTTTAACTTCCTTCTCCTGATTCTCTGTTAATATAGCGATTTAATTTCTGTTTCTCACTTGTCCTCTGGAGAGAAAAATAGTAGCAAACACCAGAGTTTAATAATCGCAGCCTTCAGAAGGCAATATATGCGCTTCAAAAGCRTACAAATACACTGGGAGCGTGCAGAGTTATGGAGGAAAGAACAGCGTGTTCCTCAAAATTTGCAAGCACCCGTTTGGAGGGACGCTGCGGAGCAGAACTGCCGCGGAGGTTGGCACCTTGTGGTGACTCGATCTGTGTGCCAAGGCTTACCGTGGATTATTCTGGACCAATGGCTTTCCCAGCAGTAGATGCTATTGAGATTAGTCACACAGCTTTCATGCTCCATCCTTCAGAAAGATCCTTGGAACGTGTTCTGGCTATCAGGGGAGACAAATTTTTGGATGTGATGCTTGCCTGGTGTATAGCAATCTGGGCGGAATGGATACCTTTGGATTGCTACAGTTCAGCTAGCAATTGATTTTATCTGGAGACAGGATTAGGGCTGCCAAGACAGTTTCTTGGCCCAGTTACCATTTACACTGTGAGTTCTCCCTGGAAAACCATGCAGGCATATCTGGGGATGTCTTCAGTTAGTGCAGGGTGCCACGTGGTTTGACTATATTCTTTGATCAGGTTTTGTGTGTGTGTGTGTTTCTTTTGTTTATGCCTGCAAATAGACCATATGGTCACTTCCAGACCAAAAACCTTGTTGAAAAACTACGAGTACTTGTTTCCCAGGAATACTGTAAAAACGGTGAATAACCACTGTAACAATTTCTTTTTCAGAAGGATATTTTCTAATGCTTTGTCCAGATTGAACAAGGAAAACTTACCAATTCTTTTAATTTCCTGTTCCCCATGCACTAAGGTAATGGTTAGCAAAGTAGAACAAGAGTTGGCATAATTCAGGGATGCTTGGTGTTACAAAATCACAACAGGATTGAAATCTCAGCAGTCTTTTCCCTTAAGAAAAAAAGCATAAATTTAAAATTAAATGAAGCGTACAGGAACAAAAAGTAAGTGTGCACAGAAAAGAATTGATAGTGTTTACTCCGGTGTAACATTTTCTGGACTGAACTGATTCAGATTTCAGAAAATTCTGAATGTAATTTGGGCATTGTGAACCACAAAGCCTGTGGAGTCAGTGCGGTCCTTCTGTTGTCCCAGTGGTCTGTGAATTAGGGACTCACTGGAGGTCTGGGTTAGCCTGGCTGCACGTGGAAAACATCCTCTCTCGTTCAAATCCCATTTCACCTTTCTCACGTCTCATTCTCCCCTAAAACCCATTGCCTATTTAAGAAGCATAATAACAAGAACTACAAGTGAGCCTGTGTGTCTTACGGCGGTTTCGAGAATTCCCGAGAAGGCAAACAYATATACACAGACTACACAGAACAAACAAGCAAGCATTTTATTAACTACAGACATGCATTACACTAAGGGTACTTTGCAAAGCAATTGTCTTACCGACCCCAGGACCGTGAGGAAGATGTACCCTCYGTGCATTCTSGTGTCGTCCTGCGCCGCGAGCTCAGCCCAGCCGTCGGTAGGTGCCAGCTTTACGTGGGCGTCCCCACGGAGGCAACGGTGACCTTGCTGTACACCGGCCCACCGCTCTTCGGGAAATCCCGGTRTTTGTACATTTGCAGAGGAACRGGTTTCGACACTYGTGAGCAGCRGGTGCCAAAACACGCCTCGGTTTCCCACGACACAGGGAGCCGATGGCGCATGCGCCCGCGGGTCAGGCGCGCTGCACGCACCAYAGCCATCCCACCGATTGGTGCGTGGGCTTTGTACACGCAGCGTATTACCATCATAGCAGAATGTTGTCARGCAAGCAAAACTATGAACTGTGCTTTGCATTCCTTCATTATCGCATTYCCCCAYTATCGCATGTCCTCCCCTAGTATTGCTCAGCTTTCTTATCACTGTGGTCAGCATTTCAAAACAATAGACAAGAAACCACCTGTTTTCCTGTGCTGACTGCAGTTTTCTCAGCTACCTACTTCTCACCCAGTGTCCATCCACGGACCAAAATCACATTTTTTAACCCTTCCATATACACTGTGTTTCGTGCTGTTTCATTTTTGATGTGCAGAAGAGACAGGGGTGACTAAAAGGTTAGTGATTAAAGTCTCGGGTTGAATGTAACTGGGTTTCTCTGATCTCTGGTTGGACTAAACAGAGAAAGTACAGTTCCTTTTTGTTTAGCACCTTTTATTGCATGACCTCAGTGATATTCTCAAAGCATGCATTTGAGACAGTCTTTGCCATGTCACTGCTTCTTTAGAGCAGATTTCATTTCACTTCGGCGAGGAGATTCAGTGTGCCTAACGTCGGTGCTCAAATCCCTCATGCTGTCAAGAATGAAAAATAATCCGTTCCCTGTGCCTTCTGCCACATACACAGATGTACAAACACATCCTGGGGCAAAATCCTGAGCATGCTGAAATCCAGCAGGGCCATTAAGGTGGGGATGGAATAGCATATATATATATGTGTGTGTGTATATATATATATATATATATATATATATATATATATGTAGTATGCATCTCCAATATAAGGTGCAGGCTTTATTGTAAGAAGAAAGAAGAGAGACAAAGTGAAAATACAGCTGTTAATGTGATGTTTATACTGATGAATGAAGAATAGTATTAATGAGCTATTGCTAAAGTTTTTAGGGGGAGTGTTCTGCTTATCATTTCAATTTATTTCTCGATTTCATCAAACTGATTTTTGGTTAATTTTCTCATAAATAACACCTCTTTTCTTAATATGATCAAAGCTTCCAAGTGAGGCAAGATTCATTAAAGATGTCCAAGGAAGTTGATCGTCACACTGGTGAGGGCTTGAGATAGGTGGGTACATTAACCCTAAACCTGGGTGTTGTTCCAACCATTAGTCCATGGCAGAAGGTGATACTTAACCAATTATTATGTCTTCAAAATGCAGTACATGCACACAATGAATCTGCACTTTTTTTGGCTGGGATAGAGTTAATTCCCTTCATACCAACTTGCATGTGCTAAGTTTTGTATTTGTTATCCAAAACGCTGAAAACAGTGTTGATAACACAGGGATGTTTCAGTCACTGCTGAGCAGTGCTTACACAGAGCCAAGGCCTTTCTGCTCCTCACCCCACCCCACCAGCGAGCAGGCTGGGGGTGCACAAGCAGTTGGGAGGGGACACAGCCAGGACAGCTGACCCCAACTGACCAAAGGGACATTCCATAYCATATGGCGTCATGCTCAGCATATAAAKCTGGGGGAAGAAGAAGGAAGGGGGGACATCTGGAGTGATGGYGTTTGTCTTCCCAAGTCACCGTTACGCATGATGGAGCCCTGCTGTCCTGGGGATGGCTGAACACCTGCCTGCCCATGGGAAGTAGTGAATGAATTCCTTGTTTTGGTTTGCTCACGTGCACGGCTTTTGCTTTACCTATTAAACTGTCTTTATCTCAGCCCATGAGCTTTTGCACATTTACCCTTCCGCTTCTCCTCCCCATCCCACTGGTGGGGGAGTCAGTGAGTGCCTGTGTGGGGCTGAGCTGCCGGCTGGGGTTGAACCATGGCAGAATCAATTTCACACCCTTTCTACAACAGTAAATGATGTGATTARCTCAAGGTTGCAAAATGAGTCAGTAATGGGTGCTGCTATCTGTTGGGATCTCAACTGTTTAATCTATTGAGCTATCACAGGCAAGATTCTTGGCCTGAATGTTTGGCAGAACTGTGTTAGTAGGAAGATGACAAAAAAGGACATGGTCAACTTAAAGGAAACATCATATTCCATCAACTGAATCATTTCACAAAGAAGAACTGGTAGCCTAACTCCTGCCAACTACTTACTAAAAATAAAGTATTCAACGTTGTTTATTAAAATGCAATCACGAAGTATTGCCTTCTGTTCTATGCCTCCACACTAATAAGCAAGATATTTAGTAAATCAACTGCTTCCAACAAAGAAGAGCCAGCTAATGAATATGAAACCCCTTTTGCAGTACTATAAAAGATTATCCAAAACAGCAAGCGCATCTAGAGAACAATAGAACGTAGCTGTTTCTACTAGCATTTGATTTGCACGGATGCAGTTGCCAATTATTTAGAAATTGTTGACATTTTAGAAATCTATTTGTAGTATGGCATACTGAATACTTTAAGTTTTTTAAAAAGTGTGTGACATAATTTGCAGTGTGCTTTAGGGAGGAATTAATTCTTCATAGCAAAGCTAACGCTTTCTTCAGAAACATCTTGGTAGGCTAAGAGTATAAAGAAAACTGTGAAACAAGCATAAGGAGACTGCAAGACCACCACAATGGTGACACCTGGTCTGAATTTCCATTTGCTCTCTTTTTTCATGTAAGCTTTAAAATCTAAGGGCCATCTTTATGATTTTCCTTTTTTGCAGTACCTAGCAAAAGCAGGTTCTTTTCCAGAACCACCTACTTGGAGTACAGCCTAGAGAACAAGCAAAAGGAGGGGGTGCTCCTGGCTCCATATTTCATGTATCCATCCTAGGACTGCTGTTCCTGGCAGCTTTGCTCCAGGGTCAGTTAAACCTCAGACATCTCATCTGCGTCTGTGGGTCATAATGCTGGGTGCTTTTGAAGGATACTGGTAATTAAGCTGGAACTGGGCACCCTCATCCAGCCAAGACGGTGTAAGAAGCAAGAAGGTCTATCTGTTTGGTCTACCTGGGAGAGGACGGGGTTAGGAGATAGGTATGCCACCTGACTGGTTAAAAATAAAATAAAACATTGCTTTCAGATGTGGATCATATGCACATTTATGCACTAACTTCAGCACAGTCACAGACACATACAGGGTCAGATGGTAGGCATATGCTCAGCAGTATCACAAACTCCAGATCAAACCTGTCACCTAAGATWTCAATAAGATTGCAGTAAAGCCACGCACTAGCCTGTAGTGGGGTCAGATAAGCACAAGGACGAGCGTCCGTGTGGCAGAAAGCAATGTACAGCTGTAAGACCCATGGGCTTTCACAGAGTGGGATGTGGATGGCAGCTCCCCATCAGTCTTACCAAGCAAGCCGCTGCAGGAAAGGGCAAAACCCTTACGGAGGGACCTTCTGACTGGCCAGGCTTCACCCGCATGATATTGCTGCAAGGGCTGTTATACATACRGCAGAGGACTCAGGCAAAGGGTTTCCTACAAACATTGAGCAGGGGGCTGCTTGGGCCAGCATCACAGGTCATGCAGAAGCAAGCTTTCTCTGACCAAACTCCAGGTTTCCTAGGAGCTCTTGTCTAACTTGCAGTTGAATTGGATGAATACAGAAAGAGTTGAGGCTTCAGCATCAGTTTGTACCTGAAGGACTGTAAAGCTTTTATATATATATAATATAAATGAAAATTCAAGAAAAKATCTACAGGTGTCAACCCGTTCTTTGTCTTCCTCCGTAGACATTCTTTGAGTTAATTCATTCAGAGTGAATAGAAGCTGCCTTCACCATGCTACTGTTGTGCAAATATATGTCTGCTCTTGGCATGGTTGCTTCTGTCTCAACTGAAATTCTAGATATTTTTTCCATAATATCACACTGTGGATGTCCACCCGTCAGCTAAAGTTATTGTGGGTGGCGTTATTATCATTATCATTATTATTATTATTATTATTATTATTATTATTATTATTATTATCCATCCTTTCTCTTTTATTACTTTTTATGGGCAGTGGCTCTATACAAAGGCTGCATCTGAGCTAGTCACTCTGGGCTCCATTGCAGCACTTGGAGATGAAGAGTGGAGATGAAGAGGTATGTTAAAGTGTGATTTGTCTCCACCATGAAATGGTGAGTCAGCTAAATGGATCAGATGTAGGGAGTCTTGGGTAACCAACTCAGGTAGATACACAAGTTTACACTGTAAAACCTGAAGTTAGATGAGATGAAAGCCATTCTCTATCATCTGCAGTGACCACCCTTTACCTCATTATTTTCCACTGTCCCATTGCTGTGCACGTTTCTGCTGCTTCCCATCTCTTTCTGCCAGTCAGTTGTTTCTCTCTCTTGTACTTTGATTCTATAATTCACAGAGCAGAGAAACGGATACTCCAGTTTTTGCACTATGCCAAACACACTGGGACTCTGGCCTGTAAATGGTTCCAAAACAAATTACTGTAATAAGCCTCGTTAACAACACGTTCCCATCAGGAGAGTACTTAAGCACATTTATAGAACTAAGGATGTGCTTATGTTCTACTGAAGACAACGTCACCAAGGTATATGCTTAGACTTCAATATGTGCTCTTTTTTAGCCAGTCGCTGCTTGTAACTCAGTTGTCTGAAACAGTTGATCTAAAACTCTGCATCAGCCCCGAGGAAGGGGGAGCCTAGGTTGCATGTTGTAATCAGGAAAATTACCATTTGACTACTATTGATGTTTCCTTGGCACTTCATCACGGGGGTGTGATTGCCCACAATCATTCCTCGCCTTTCTATTACATCTCATTCCAGTCAAGGATCTCAACATGTTTTACAAACGGCACCAGATTCGGTGAGAAGCTGAGTGTCTTGGTAGTTGATTGATTAGCTGTCTTCTTAATAACGTCTACCCTTTTTATAAAATCTTGGCTTTCTCATTAAGGCTCAAGTTTGATTTGGCAACAGATTTCAGATTCATTCTCTTCATGCAGCTGACAGTAACTGTTGCTGTTGTTAAGWGTGGAAAACAGAGGTATGTTTTGAATTTGAAATTCAATTTCAATTTTGAATCTTTATAGTATATATATATGTATGTATAGTGCTCAGGTTTGCAGCCCTCTGCACAACCTGYGGTTCCCATTTTTGCTGGCTTTGACAGAGCTGAGCCAAAAAGAAAAAGTCCACCCTCTGTCTGCAGGTTTACTACACAGGATGCAAAGTAGTAACAAGGCCTTTAGCACAGCCATGGGTTAAATTGCTTTTGTCAGCTGTTGCTGTTTCTAAACGACTTCCATTTTTAAGCGACTGTAGGTAGGGCTTATTGATTGCCCTGTTTCTAYGATGCAATGAGATCTTACAGTCCAATTAAACAGTGTTCCCCAGCRGCATCTCTCTGAATTCTTATGCAAACCGTCACGCTTACAATATGAGAACAAGCTGCGTTACTGAGTTTTTCTCAAATTGTCAAAACATTTAGCAATCCTATCCAGGCTGGTGCTGCAATGTTGCTTGCTCRCAGAAACAAAACATGGTGTGTGCAGAGGGAACAGAAGTGCAAACAGTYTGTACCAGAGGTGCCGCCTTCTGCCCCGAGGTGATGGGCGGTGGAACGGGAGAACTAGCATGTCTGGGTGGATTTACTTTTTAAATTTAATTCTTTCTATAATTTATCCAGAGTAAAATGCAGTTTATATGCATTTAATATTCCTTGCTGTGCTACWGGAAAGATAGGTGCATAGAGGAGGRGAGAAAGWGTCTGGGAAATTGTGGGTTAACCTGTTGTATCCTCCACCTATTGATTGTTAGCACTGTCAGAGGCAATATGTTTTGAGGTTCCTTCAACATTTCAGTACTAATTTGTTTGCCATTCACACATGTAGATATTACAAAAAGAGAAAAAGCTGCTTAATAATGTTCCTACATAAAGGTTTTAAAAAAAAGTCTGTTCTTAGAAGGGAAGGTTAAAAATCAATGTCAATAAAAGAAGTAGTACAGCAATCATACAACTATTCTTTGAAAAAAATCTTATTAAATTCTCTTTTATTTTAGATTGAAAGGAAAGCAGAGCTTTTGATAGATTAATTAGAAGCTGAAATGTGTTTATTACCTCCTTTTTTATATCTTCTCATTTTCTGTTGATCAGACTGACTTGATCTGTTCATCTCATCTTTGAGCTCATTTCATCATGAACTGATGAAGTGCTTGAAAGAACCTGTGATGCCCAATAAAACCAGCTTTCTAAAACTTTTTYTAGGACTCTAACTCCAGACGCTTCTCTTTGGCTTGCAGGAGGGGAAGGCTTAGAGGAGAAAGGAGAGCTGCTTTCCTCCTGCCAGACTCTGCCCACCTTCCTGCAGCCTGACTCACCCAACCACTGAGAAGAGGAAAAGATTACTCCAAATGAACAAAGGTAGCCAAATCTGTCCTCTGTAAGGACACTTTTATGAAAACAATAATTTTGTTGTTCGGGAATTAATCTCCTCTTCTCTCACTTGAATTCAGCTTTGTATATGTGGCAGAATTATTGTCTCAGGAGCAAAATACAGTATTGTGTGAAAAGTGAGTGCCTGGTAAACACTGAAACAATTGCCTAGTCCTGAGGAAAATGTCACATTTATGATTGAGGTACAAAAAGGTACATAAAATTCAGCRTGTTAATGGGCATGGCAGTGTAATTTCACCCATTGCTGTCTTGTTACTATCCAGGAAGCTCAGAGGGCTCTCTCTACTTTTCAGAGATATAAAAGAAGCCAATCTAATGAGATAATGACTTGGCAAGAGACCACTGGTTTACAAAATATGCATGATAAGGTTTTCTAGCAATCCTTCAGAACCAAACTGAGTTGGGCATTTCTGAGATGGGTGGCTTGAGCCCAGCGCAGGAGAGCCCCGCTCTGTCCTYGGGGTACGGTGGGGTCAGGGGATGGTGGCAAGCCAGGCACTGAGCTGGTGGGAGGGCACGCACGCTGTCTTGCTGCGGGTCCTGCATTTAACATTTCCATTTATTCTCCTCCCACCAACTYTACAGGGGACTCAGAGGCACATCACGGTGTCCATGTGGTTTTTCTCTCTCTCTTTTGGGCTTGGAAAAGATGGGATTTCTCTGAGCAAACCCTCCTCTCCACCAGCACAACCACGTTACAGATTCAGATAGTGCCCACTKGGAGGGTAGATCTGCTTCGAGGGGAAGGGAAAAGCAAATTCCAGGTGCTGCTCTTTCCCCCAGCCTGTAACGTGTGAGGGGGCAGCCCACGCGGGGCTAACGAGAGCCACAGTGGCACAGAAGCGCAGCGTGGCGCTGGCTGTCCCCGGAGCTGCCGACACCCATGGGCCACCATTTGCACTGTCAGCTTCTGTTCACCAACACGCACGCGTGCTGGCAGCACCCAGGTTGAGTTCACACCTGACACAAGTTATGCCTGACCTGCTGTTGTTCTTTTAATGACAGCTGCTGGGTTTTAATGATAAAAGTCAGCTGTGTTTTCTCTTTCCTCCTCCCCAGCTAACAAGCCTCAAAATATGGGAAGGATTAAAAAGCAGTAATGAGACCTGATATAATTTTACCCATATAGTTCAATGAAAGAAAGAAAAGCTCAGATTCACTACAGCTGTAYGTAAAATTTGTGGGGAGCTGAAGTGCAGCTATGCTAATAATAAAAGCAACAATAGTAATTATTTACTCCTTGATTCCCAGCTTTTCTCTATTAGGTTTCTCTTACCAGAGATAATGAGGAACCCAGAAAGTGTTTCAAGCGAGAGAACTGTTTTGCTTTTTTGGAGGTATCATTTGATGTTGGAAGTAAAGTGTTATAAATGATAAAAAATTGGGGTATGTTTCTGGTTAAAAGGTAAAATCCAATTCTGTCTGTAGGATACTGACTTGATCTCTGCTATTGTATGACTGGACAATTTGTGTCTCTTCCTGTCTTATTTCTCTTTCCACCTCCCATCTATCTAGATTGCAGTCATCTGTGGTTATTGACTACCTCTTACTGTTGTACAGTGCCCAGCTTAGGGGAATCTCAATTCCAGCATTGTGATTCAAACACTAAAAGAAACAAAACTCAGTAAGCAGCGATCAATTTTCTCCTCTC
Organism: Oceanodroma leucorhoa; assembly: GCA_030449065.1. Taxonomy (NCBI): domain Eukaryota; kingdom Metazoa; phylum Chordata; class Aves; order Procellariiformes; genus Oceanodroma; species Oceanodroma leucorhoa. The sequence goes on along the minus strand of JASVER010000032.1, from coordinate 7,770,785 downwards.
TGATACTGACGGGGTTAAAAGGGTTAGAACTGTGAGCCTGTAGGAGCTGTAAGTGAGTCCTCTGAATCGACATTAGGATTTGCTATTGTACTGGTGACACTTCTTTTCGGGTAAAAACACATCAGTAGGGACTCAATGCAAGGTGACACCCAGAGGAGCCTGTCAGTAGCTGTAGGAGGCACTGTGTGTCCAAGAATCCCTGCCTACAGACACGGCACCCTGCTGCTTTCGTCCCCRACACAGCCTGCATTCAACTTGCAAATTATAGGTTGCACCTTTGCTGGTGCCTGAGCGAACACCACAGACTGATGCTGAGCACTAGCAYGTGCAACCTCAAAAATACTTTCCCATCTAATTTAAAAAGAACAAAAAGCTATCGGATCTTCCCTCTCTCAAAAAGCCAGACACAATACAACTTATTAAAGTTCCTTATGTCAATTAAAATGTATTTTTGAAGACTACCTGTGAATGAAAAGCTCATTAAGTTCATGGTGAYCTTCTAGGTCCTGAACATCCCCTGAAAAGCCTTGTAGTGCATGCAAATAATTTCTTTAGAAATATTTCTCATTTGATTTATGTTCTAGAAAGAAGTGCAAAACCAATTTGACTAATTACAAAGATATTTCCTTTTCTTCTTTATCTGTGAGAAAAGATAAGGTTTCTTTCTATGTTTTTATTCTACCTTGTTACACAGTATGAAAATTAACAAAGGTATTCTGATATACCTGATACATGACACCTTTTGTTTCCCTTCTTCATTCACAAACTTTGTTTTTCTACAAAAGATAATGGAAACATAGATGAGAAAGAAGATAATGGATATTGTAGCTCACGTAATTTCTGCTTTGTTCTTCTGAAGACTGCATGCACAGGCACAAATGCTAATTTTCTTCAAATTAAAAGGAAATCTCCATGCCATATAGACTTACTTATTACTTGTCGTTTCTGTCTCCTTTCCTTAATGTTTGAATGTTTCCTGGTATTAAATGTGCAATGTTTATCTCCTTGTATGACTATTCTCTCCCACCGCTCCCTCGTCCCTCCCCCTCGTCTCTCATTTAAGGGTGTCTTTGAGGTTGGAAAGCACACGATGGCTGACACAGCCGGTGCACTTTGACTGGTATTACCTGTGATTAATGGGTGATCTCAGGCCAATATCCCATTGGATTTCTTCTRTTGACATTGGTCCTTCACTTGTGCCCCAGCTTTGGTGAAAGTGAAACCTCACTTTGGTTTCTCTGTGTTTTTATTGAATATAATAGCAGGGAAAAGGGATGTATGGCAGGTTTCCCTAAGCACCCAGTGAAYTGTCTATGTGCGGGTATCAGTCTGAAGGTGAGGGTCTGTAAATGGAGCCCAAATCTGACTGACTGCCACTGCATGGTGAGCAATGTATAACACTATCTGCTCCCCTCTGGCTGGGAAAGGGTAGGGTCGGGCTACAAAAAGTATAGGAATATAATTTTCCCCAGTAATTCTCCTCCCTGGACTGCATAGGTGGGTTTGCAATCAGCAGAGGCTCCCCAGTAGGAGTGTGGTTGAGCTACAGAGAATCTGCTATTAGGTATTCTTCAGGGCTTTTTATTTTCACAAGCTCTAGGAAGGAGAGAGTGTACCAGAGCATGCTCAGGGCAGGTGGAGATTTTTAAAATGCCTTTGGGTTGGATGTTTTYCTTTTTCAGTGGGAAAAGGAAGACTGAATTGGATTTTTCTGATGTATTCTTGTAAAGACTCTCAACAACAGGCAAGCTGGCTTTTTTGTCTTTTCCCTTTTCATTCTTTTCTTTAACTATCCTTTCTTTCTTTAACTATCAACTGGGTTTACGATAATGAGGTTTGCATACAATTCTTTGATGAGTGGCTGTGCGGTGTGTGAATCATCAACACACATAGCCTGCCTGTGTGACTCCCCTGTACACCATGCTCCTGCTTGCAAACCCAGCTGCAGAAGAAATTTCCAAAGAAAGAGCACTGGTCAGCAAAGACGCAGGTCTATAAAATTCACTGGGATATAGACCAATCCATTGCCACAAAAAACTTGCTATCTTTGTACTCTATATGAGCAGTCCCATGAGTTTCCATGGAATCGCTCTTGGAAGTCAAATTAAGAATATGAATGCACCTCCCTGAGCTGTGTTTAACTTTCCTTAATTTTCATGAGCAAATTATGAAAATTACTGCAACACAGTCATATACCTAAGCAAGGGGGTATTTTCAGATGTCTGAGGTGAAATAAGGTAAATTTTCTTCCTTTCACTTCTGAATATCTTCCCCTAAACCACCTGAAAGAGATCACCTCCATTTCTGGGCGATGCCCAGAGGAAGGAAGTGGGAGGAACGAAGCCAGCTCTGATGCTGTTAGAGTTAGTGGGGGACTGTGGCCGTGCCTGAAGAGGGCAGAACCGTCCCAGGAGGGGACCTGTGCAGGTAAGGTATTTCCTGCAAGTGTCAGTGTAAACTGGCTTTCTGGGAGAGAGGCATTGTTATACTTCTGGACTGACATTTACTTTTAGAAAATAAGTCTCAAAGGAGAGAGAATATTTTGGTGTTTGCTTCCTTACTGGTGTTGCAGTCTTACCTTCACGAAGTTGCTCAAAGCCAGAGAGCCCCTGGGAGTGAGTGGTGACTGTCACAGCAACACTCAAGGAGGCTTGAGTGTCTTCTTGGATTTCCTAACTTTGTAACACATGCAGGCAAGAGCAGATATATTATCCAGACTCTGGGATTCACCAGTCATCTGCTGAAGACTCCAAATACTAATGCTGTGATCATTTTATGCAATGAAGTGCTCCTAAATCTCCACTGACTGCTGTTTTGGATACATGGAAAATGAAGCAGCAATGAAGCAGCAGTAACAAGTCTGGAAGAGTATCTTAACTGGGAACGGGGGGCGTGCACACTCGGGGCTCAAGAAGCCATCTGGTCTCCCACTGACCACCTACAAAGTCATCTGTGCCCTAGTGGGACAAAAGACATTTGCATTGGTGCCAGTCATGCCAGGATTTTCAGACTAGAAATTAAGCATGAATTAAATGGACCCAGAGCCTTCATTAAGTGAAACAAACAGAGGAGTTGATATTTTCAGTAATAATTGCAAAGGACCTTGCAGACTGTAYGATCTGCTCCAGGGAGGGTTTTCTCTCCTCCCTGGCAGGATTACCAACACACCCTCTGCTGCAGCAACGAACAGATCTTGGAGGGTGGGTGTGGAGCTCCGTGGCATGTTAGGTGTCTCAAAAATAGGCTCAAATGTTTTATTCTCTTTCTGCTCCTGTTTGATACTATTTATGTTAAGGCAAATCTGGATGTATAATATTGCCGTAAATAATTGAAGAGCCACAGTCCCTKAAAGTGTTTTGTGTAATGCACTCACAACCACTTGGAATTTCAATATGAGAATTGTCGAAACGTCTGCAGTCTCGTTATTTTAGATGTGGGAGGAAGAGAGAACACCAAGCACAGTCCAGATAGAGAGGGAAACAGAAATGCCGTCAGATTAAAATGCTGCTGTCCAAGATCTTCCGCACTGCCAGAAGTACCTTAGGAATCTTCCTGAGGTACCTTGGGAAAGAGGGACTAGACAGAAGGAAGAGGTAACTTTATATCCTGAGTTCAAATCTGTGTTTTGGGGCTTGGAATAAGAACTACTTCCAAGGTAATTTGTAGCAATCCAGGGGCCACTGTGTCATACAGCACTCTATCATCCCTGAGCCTCTGTAACACCGCTGGTGCAGGGCAGCAGTGCCCCGGTCCAGACCCTGCTCACTCTCTTCATTGCTGTTCATGCTGCAGTTGCACCTCGGAGCCTTGGCTGTGTGCCATGGGCTCACAGTACTAAATGGTGGTCAAACCAAAATAGAAAATCCCATTTCCAGGCTTACAGTTTTTATATACACCAAGAGACAGCCAGGAGGAGGTGGACAGGCAGAAGTGGGCAATGCCCAGCTGGGCTAGAACTGTAATTTCTGCCATAGTCTGAGTGCAGCAGGAAGCCCCTCGCTCCTGCGTATTTACCCTTGAAGGCACTGCAGCGAGCTGGTTTCCCCTGAGAAGGCTGACAGTGATTTCCTGCACAGCTTGCTTACAAAATATGTGAAAAATCTGGTCACCTTGCAGAAGCAGCAAGCAGGGTGATGAACTCMCATCCTCAGGCTCTGGTTCTCCAGACACCCCAAGGTTGCTGCCAAGAGGYGGATGCTCTTCCTTTCCTGGGATCTCTGCCTCCTTCCTATCTGCAGTGCCCCTCTCGCTCTGCCTTTTCTACCTAGGATGCCGTGTAGCCCTACCTCACTAGGCATAGCRTACATGGATTACTTTTGAGGGTCCAGCCACAAGCTCTTGTTGCAGTGGCGCAGATTTGTCTAGCAGCATTTTGCCTGTGTGATGGGGCTGGTGTGAGAGGATCCTGCACATTTTCCCCTTTTAGACCAGAGCACAAGTGAGAGCTCCGAGTTCTTGAAGCCATGGAGTGGTCTTCAGCACCAGGAGGTACTGAGCCCACTTAAGATTTTTAAGAGCTTCCTCTGACATAGAGTCCTTTCTTTGTGCAAAATGTTTCCTGCATTTTCTACTAAATTTGAACTTGTTTTCTCAAAGAAAATCTCTAGCCTCTTTAAATTCAGTTTGTGCTAGAGGAGAGGTGTGAAATATATTAAGCAGATGAAAGAAGCCAAACCAGTGTAGGGATAGACTGTTTAAGGGACTTAAATTCTAACTATAAATTATTTAAAACACTGAATTTGAATTTACAATATCCCTTTAAATCATTCTGTGTATTCCATAATTGGAGGTAAGACTTCCAGAGACATTCAGCCTGCTACCCCGTGCTCAGTATCTCTCTTTCTTTCCTTTTCTTGCTGGCTAAGTACCTGACAGCTTTCTCTTCCTCTCTGATCATGCTACATTTAAAGTTCCCTTTAGGTGGACTTTAAACACTTGGAATGTGAGTTCACAATATTCTCCTGTAAGTGAAGACCTTCTCTTTGTTTCTACAAGCATTATATCGTTAGCCCCTTCCAGACAGAGATACACAAGGAAAGGTATGCGCTTTATTTACTGTGTTGTGTAAGACTCCCCTGCTACCATCCTGGCTTGGTTCAATAGTGAGTGGAAGGCTGCTGCTGTTTTCCTCATTTTTCACTTGAGAGGGGAATGTGGATACACACAGAGACACGCTCATGGTGTCATCTTCCTTATCCCTGTAGTAAATTGGCCTGGTTCAGAAAAAGAGACTATTTTTCCTTATCGAATATGAGTGTTAGGCTTGGGATCCAAGGCTCCGCTTACTGCCTTGGAGAGTTTTCTGTCTGCTACTGAAAGTGCTAAATCCTACACTTCTGCTGACTGGTTGGAGGAAACACCATCCCCCAACCGTGTGGGTTTTAAAACTGTTTTAATATATTTTTAAGTGCTTTAACACTCTCCCTTATATGTGATGGGCAATCTCTAAGCCTGGATGTTGGACAAAATATCAATAAAACCCACTGCTTCTGTTGGAAAGAAAACCTCATGCGGCTTCCCGTACAGCCATTGCGTTTGTAAATCACTCAGGACACATGACCTCTTAACCGTATCTTGTTTCCAACTCGCAAAATGATGAAAAGTGATTGGGCTCCACACGCTCGCCACCACTCTCCCCCCTTCTCTCCTCTATGCGATTTTCCTTCCCCCGAGTTGCTCTGACAGAGAAAGCCCAGCTTGCACCAGCCTTTTCCAGCCGAGGGGCAGCAGGCGCAGAGCGGCTCCATGCGCTCCTTGCTCCTGCAAAGGGCAGGGCCRGTGATTTATTCCCATCTCCATCATGGAGAGGGACTTTGGCGGTGGGAAAAAGCAAACCCTCTGCGTTCCCTGGGACATCAGCGGAGTCACAGACGAAGGGGAAGAGGAGCAATTTTGCCCGTGAGTAATAATGCTTAATTTGGTAGCCACTTTCCGTGTTGGCAGCGGATTCAGAGCACAGGCGAGCCGCGGCGTTGAGAACTGCCCCCGCGTTACGGGGGGACAGACGGAGGTCCGTGTGTCCCTCAGCGTGCCGGGGTGTGCACGCAACAGCYGGCCTCCAGCCCCCTCAGAGGGTGACCTCGGCAGAGGACAGCCACGGTGTGGGCACACCTTGCACATGTGCAGTGTTGCAGGGGGCTATGAAGTTTTCGGGAGCAATTGAAAGAGGAAGAAAAATCAAGCTAGATGCAGTCCTGAAAGAGCAGATAGAGAAGACAACTCCAGGCTAACTCTCATGCTAATACACATTTAATTTTTTAAATGTCTGTAGGAAATCTGTTTCTTTCTTCCCTTAAAAGGTCAAAAGTCCCCTCCAGTACAAGAGAGTAGAGAGGACTTGTTTCCACCTAGATACTGTGTCTTTTGATGTTGAAGACCAGAATATGCAGCTGCAAAAACTGCAGCGAGGAAAATGGGTTTGGAGGGGTGAGAGAAGGGCTGGCACGAAGAAAAAGATGTTGACAACGTTTTAGGCTAATGTAGTGACAAAGTCAAATTTTGCTTCAGTTTTAATCTTTGATAAGATGAGCAGTTCTGGCTGAATTTCAATACTAATTGGGGGTGTCTCTTTTGATCATCGTACACACACCAGACTCCAGCAAAATGTTTAGAACTGTTTAACAATACACAAAGATATTCAGATGTCCTTTGCAACCAATAATATGGGTATATAGACAATCAGATTTTTTAAGCGGAAAGGATGTTTTTCTGATACAGCAACTGTCAGGTGAAAACCTGTTTCTCACAACACTTACTGACCTCTAATTCCCTTCTGCCTGATCAAACTTTCCTCATCCCTGGTGGGAGCTGGGGTACGGGRCAAAGCTGGGCTGGATCCCCCTGCTTTTTATTCCCTTGATCTTTGTAGATTAAAAAGGATTTTATGGGGAGGGGAGGGTCTGGGGAGGGAGGAGGAGGGAGGAGGACTTGTCTGCATATTTTTGGAGGGTCGTGTGTTGGTTGATGTGCTGCTGTACAGCTGGCCATAGTCTTGGTCTTTCGGCTGTGACTGTATTAACTGTGCAAGAATGTTACTGTTCCTTTTTTCACTGGGAATCAAGGGAATGGGGAGAATTGAATCCTTTTCTCTCATCCGAGGTATTCCTCTGAGTCAAGATCAAGTACTCAGGCTTGGCAGATGCACTTGGACGTGTGCCCCTGCCTACTTGCTTGCAAGGCATCCTACGCTTTCCTGGTTTGGGGGACATGAAGTGTATCTTTGTCCCCCAGGAGTAACAGGGACCAGCCCAAGAGTTGTAAACTACACCAGCAGTTTGTTAGGGGCTTACTATAAGCAGGTACCCCAGACATTGCAAGGGCACTGGTCACAACCTCTTTTCCCATCAGGCAGCCCTGCAGGGCAGAGAGATATATCAGGATATATCCCAGCTTAGATCCGGCATATATTATTAGCCCATTGATCAGCCCCTCTGGCGAGGCTTGTGGGAACAGGRGGCTTGAGAGCTGCCTGGCAGCACCCACTAGCACCAGGGCCCAGGCTTCCCTCAGGGCATGTGGGAGAGATGCCACGGCAGCCACYGTTCCCCTAGACTGAGGGTAACGCTTTGCTGGTGGTCATTTCACACAAAGAAAAAGAAGCTGTATTTGAGAAAAAAGAAATTAATTTTGCTACCATACAGGTTGTTCTTTCATTTACCTTAAGAAGCATTGGGAAAAGGAACGAGATAGCACAAACAACATCAACTTCCCACAAGAATAATTACACTTCTCCTGTCATTGTAAAGAGCAAAATAAAAACCTGTAAAGGGCACCATATAAAGAAAGACAACAAATAAGGAAAGTGTGGTTACAAACCTTTATAACAGTGAACATAGTCCATTTCTTATCATAATAGTCTGTCTTTATTATTATCAGTTTAGTCTCAGCTAAAATAAATCTTGAAGTATGCATTTATACTTGCACATATGGCATGCTTCCACCCTCCCTCCATAACACAACATACAAGGTCCATTCAAATGGCTACTAATTCTTGAAAATAGTAAGCCCTAAGGAGATACATAATAAGCTATTAGTACAAATGCAATTTTCTTTTGCAATCATGTGGATATGCTACCAGAGGAGGTCAACTCTACTGTGTTTTGAAGTCCAGTGAAGAACAGGCGTGGAAAGAGAAGGTACAGAGGATTCACTAGACTCTTCATGAACTCTTTTCATATCACACTCAAATGCCATCAAATAGAGTTGCTTTTGACTCCTGTTCTGCAGTGCCTACACCTTTCAGGAAAAAGCATCTTAAGATACTGAAGTGACTTTAATGTTCCACTTCATTCAGATTGGTTTTTTGTTTTGTTTTTAAGCTGAAAATTAGTGGTTTTAAATGAATTGATCTAACACTTATTGAGGTGACTGCTGGTAGGATGAACTCTGGCAGTGACATGGCTTGTTTTTCTTCTTTCAGTTTTAGGGTAAGTATTACTCATTTCATATGTGAATAGAAACACAGGACCTGATCGACCTTCACATTAGGAGGTATATGTGATTTGTCAGCTGCCTGTGAAACCTTTGGCTCACTGAGACTCCCGCTCCACTTGCAGTGAAGCTTCCAGCAGGCATTTTTGAYGGATTTCAGGGTGGCAGAGAAGCGGTTCAGTGAGCAGTGGAGCCAGTCTTATGCTTTGATTCCCTGAAGATTTGTGTCTTGAGGTTGAGCCGCCATGCGGACACTGGTTCAGCTTGGGTGGCTGTCGTTTCTCTGCCTCGCTTCCTCTTTCCATGAATCATATTCAAACCAAACACCCTTGATTCTCCTACTACTCTGTCAAATCTCGAAATTGGCCAGCAGCTTCACAGGCTATTAGGAACAACAGGTAGGCATACAGATAGCAATGCTAGATAAGCCTTGTTAGGAAACCATTGTAGATATGTAGAGATAGCTCTAAACCAGACTACTTTCAGTTTCAGCATTTTACGTTGGTACTTGCTCTTTGGAGGGGAGGGGTATGATCTGTCCAGGCCAAGCCCTAAGAAGTGCTACGTACCTTCAATTCCTATTAAATTCCACATAAACTCAGTGTTACTCTGCACCTTTCAGGCTCTGGCCAGAGGTTTGGATCTGGCTATGACTTTCTTCAGAACTGGGGCAGGTGCTCTAATAGCTATTACAAGTTAATCTGGGGGAGAAAAAACAACAACAAAACCCCCCCTGATCAAACACCTCAGATCTGTAGTGACCCCAGCTGTATTTTAAACGATATGCAGACTTGCATTTGGCAGTAAGAATCCTCTAGGGCTCATTTGACCATTTCCTATCTCACTTTGGGGCAGATGCTATAAAATGCCTAAAGCAAAAAGGGCTTCACCTTGGGATGTTCTRTTATAATATGATGGTACTTGTGATCGCGGCTGCAGGATGAGCACCATTTCATTTGGGGAGGTAGAATGTGCATTCCTGAACCCTCCAGTAATGGTCACTCACCTATCAGCAGTAATTAGGTACTTCACAGCTGGCTTGAAGCAGTGTTACTTGTGTAATTGTGTAAGGCCCTTGAGTTAGGGGACAGGTGCCCAGGGCTGATGGGCAACAGGAGGTCAGGAAAACAGGGTGGGAGAGAGGGGGGCTTGTGACGAGGCGGCTTGTGCCCCATTCAAGGGGCTGTGGGGCTGTTTCTGCAGTGGCAGAAAGGGTGTCTGGAGCTCAGGCAAGGGCTCGTGGAGCAAAGAGAGAAATTTTGGCTCAGCTGTGCCTGGGACTGGAGGGAAGAAGGCTGAGAGGCAGCATGGAGTGTTTGATGTTTTGATGTGCAGTATGTCGCTCTGCAACTTCTGCTCTTCTAAAGCTGAAGGTCACCTTAGATTCAGGCTTGCTTTAGATTTGGGTCAATACAGGAATTGTCTCATCTTTCCTTAGAGCATTGGTGGTTACATTAACGAGCTGGGGTTTAGTCTGAGAAGCTGCATTTTGCTACAAACCCCAGCTTGTGCCGCAGAGATATTGAGCCTGGTTTGGAAGCTGCAGGAATGAAGGTTACTCAGAAACTTGTGGATTTTGGGTTTCTGGTACCACAGTTAGTGTGCTGATGACCACTTCAGTCCCATGCAGTAATATCATCTTTTTTAATGAAGAAGGAAGCGCTTGTGAGTTTGTGTGAGGCAGGCAGGGTGCTGTGGGAAGATGGCAGAAACAGGACCTGCCAGCCTTTCCTACGGCCAGGTAGGTTGCTATGGTGTTTAAGATGAAACAGAGAAGGAGGACCAGCTTTAAGGCTGCTAACTTTTTATTATTTAAAATCAGTTTAATAGCAAAGATAGCTGTATACAAGCCCCGGTATTCATGACTTACTATTTTTTACTAAGTTTGATATTATTARCTTTTCAGAAAATAAATGCCTGAGATGCCTCCTGGTAGCTTCTATCACAAATGTGTTTGAGCAAGAGATTATTTTACTCTTTTAGCAGGACAAAAAAAAAATTCTAATTAATTTTACCTGTCAGCAAGCCAACTGTTAATTCAGAAACCACTGAGAAGTTTTTGATTAACAGAAAATTGTCCTTTTATTAAGCAAAGTAGAGCCATTCAAGCAGCACATGAGACATTTGTAAAGCCACTATTATAAGTAACTTACTGAATGATTTTACAATAAGAAGTCGATTTGCCAGGAAGAGGAGACCATTTTAATTTCAGTAGGATTGGGCATAGTCAGAGTTGTAGCATCAAAATGCACAGTGAAGCTAAACAGGTGTACTGCTCAGGATGTTCCTAATTATTTGTTTCCTGTATGAAAAATCTGCTTCTTGTACATTAACACTCAGGAATGTTAAAATATGAGTTAAGAGTAAATAAGCTGAACTGCATTTAATCATTGTGCCAGCGCTCTCAGTAAGAGTCGACCTTAACTCAATTAAGCAGAAATTATTTTCAAAGTGATGTAAACTAAGTGGTGTAGTAGAGGTAGCAAGCTATTAGATTGCAAATTATTATGTATGAGGGATCTGCAGTAATTGTCAATGATTCTTAAGATACAGCAAATATGAAGTCATTCAAGCTGGAGTGGTGCTAGGGCAGAGAGCACACACAGATGCTTATGTAGGAGCTGGCATGCAATAACATGTTACCTCAAAACTTGTAGTCCAAGCACTAAATCACTCTAAGACTTTTTTAATTCTATATGAGAACATCTGCAAGAGAATTTAATGMAGTTTACCTGGCTACCTTAAAAATGGATTTGGATTAACTCTGCCTACTGCTGTGCGTAACCAGGCTGTGGTATGTGAGCATGATTCTGGAAGAAGCCAAGGGACAGCTGAAATCTGTTCTGCCAGTTGCCTTAGGGACGTGCTGCGGTGCAGGGGATCCAGGGCCCCTTTGGGAAGGGAATTGCAGATGTGACCGAGTGGGGAGTGCCCTCCGGATGAAGAAATGGCATGAAGAAATGCCTCCGCTGTTGAACTTGTGGGTGTGAGGGAGCTGGGGGCTGCCAGCACCGGTGCAAGCTGGCACCTCGTAACACCTGTCAGGGTGCAAATCCCCAACACCCAAATCAGGCTCCAGACACCTCCGCTCCACATCTCATTGCAGTGGAAGGTGTTACCGTGTCCAGCTCCAGATCTAATCTGGCAGTGCAGCTTTAACTCATATATTACATTTTCTGTGAGTAATGAAAAGGGCCTGGAAAACTTGTCTGAATCTCCCACTGACTCCTTGGCATGCTTCCCACTTTCCCTGTCTCATTTGGCATTTCTGTGCTCGCTCATAATGAGCATTCACAGAACAACAATAAAGAGGAAATTTGGTGAAGAATAAAGGTAAATTTATTAAGGCTAGGAAGTGTGGAGAAAGCTGATGTGTGCTGTCTCTATAATTTTGCCAATAACACTGTGACAGAAATAGCAGTTTAGGGTTCGCATTCAACTTACGCATCTGCATTTCTTCTCTGTTGCTTTGCAATCAGACTAACAGCCACTGCAGAGACCATCAGTAACAGCGATTACATTATGACCTTTTAAAGCTCACTTTCAGAGTAAAGATTTTTGTCCCATATTACCAATAATTGCTGACTGAGTTTAATACAATCCTCCCAGTGCACTGGAACTGCAGGGTTTGTGATTTCTATGATTTAATAGATCAAGTGTCTTGGCCATGGGGGAGACAAACTGTTGTAACAGGATCTTTACCATTTGGTGAATTTCAGATTTCCTACCGAGATGCTCTGTATTTGCTGTATGCCTCTGCTGCCCCAGTCTTGCAAATGACATTACCCTGCTGTAGAGTATAGCCATGAGAGGGGTATAGTCAGAGCCAAACTTCAAGGGTTTTTCAAGCTTTGTGCTAATGAGACTCCAATTTAGTTTTATCTCCAACCAATCCATGGGAGCAGAGAGAAAAAGGAGATACATTAATCCCATGTTTCAGCCCTCCATGGCATGCCCTTCCCTGGCAGCTGGATACCACATGGGGCCCAACAGATGTTTTATGTGATGGAGGGAGAGGACACCTGTAACAGCCAGGACACAGTGATCTGTGTCTCTGTGCAAAAACGCTTTTGTGCATACCTTGACCATTCATGTGCCCCACTTCAGTCATGTGTACTGTGTTAGTTTGGACTTGTGACACATGCATATGCCAGACAAAATTTGTTGGGTGCAAAATAAAAGCAGAAACAGGTCATCAGCTCCGTATAAACCAAGCAATTCCAGCATACCATTTTGGAAGGGGCACTGTCTAGAGAGACTGAATTGAGATGTAGACCTGTGTCTTATATGTTTCCTGCTTTTTATTATAGGGGACACTAGCATTAATACAGTCCTAATAAGCAATTTGCTTATAAACAATGAAAGATGCCACAGCAACAGCTGGACCATTTTCCCTAGGGAAACCCTGCCAACCTGAGAAACACTTGGTAAGGCAGGCCTTGGACAGTGCCTGGGACATTTTGTGGCTACTGAACAGGAGGAATGGACACTTTGGCTCCTTCAGCAATGTGTTTCCTCCAGGGCTGCGGCTTAAAGAACCTGTCTCCCAAAAAGTGCACATATACACATGTGTGCATGCGCATACCTGCATGCACAGGTGTGTGTACACGTACCCCATCACGCTTCCCCCTACCCCAGTCAGCTCTCCCTTTGGGACAGAGCAAAACTGCAGTATGGTGGAGTGGTCATTCCTGGTGCATATGCCAGGGGCAGGACGCCTTTGCTTTTGCCATGTGCTGACCCAGAACAGGGTAAGCCAGCCCTCTACAAAAAGGGGCAGCCAAACCCACCTGTGATCATGCTAATACCTTGAGGAACCAGGATGAGCCAGTTTGTGTGAATTACAAAACAGACCTTCAGAAAAGACTAAGAATGATCCCAATGATTTTGAAATTCAGGTCAAATTTGGAAAACYTGGTTTTGTTACTTTAGGTTTTGCATCCCCTGAACACAGGGCAAGATGGGCTGACTGGGAACGACTGATCTGTAAAGCCAGTGCAGGGTGACTTCCAGTGCTCAGCGCAACAAAAATTGCTCTGAACCCTCGTCCTGATGTTTATCTTTTGGATAAAGACGTCCATGCTTACCTTATGGTTGATGGCAGTTTGTTYCCCCCATGAAGCAATTAGCATACCAAACCTGTGCCAGAATTACCACTTCTAGGAGTCTTGTGGGGATGTGCTTTTTCACCTACTTAGTTCTTGGTGTTGGTTGATGCGACAGCTGACACTTTGCCAAACATGCCAGTGGTTTACGGAGTGAGAACATGTTTGCTGGGTTCTGGATGAGACTCCTGACCTGAATCACGGGGACATTAATAGTAACAGCTCCTCTTCACTGTAATTCCTGCTCTTGGCATCAGGGGAACGGCTCTGTATTAACAACCTGAAAGAGAAAGCCTTTACAGCCCATTCTTTATTGGTTTGCCAAACTAACCAGTTCCTCCAAATGATATTAATACCCCTACAGTGTACAGTTCCTCATTAAACAGAGAACCAAATATTTTTCCACACCTCCGCTTGATAGAATCCTGTATAAACAAGCTGGGAAGTCTCATCTCTTAAATTTTCTAATGTAAGAAACTTCTGTCATTTTCTGAAACACTGAAATTGGGCCCTGACCATTAGATATAACAATTTTAATGCTTTTATTGTACAGTCCTCACATCCACCCTTTCCATGTATTGTCTAAAAGAGCATTAACTGGATGCATGGGAGTTACAAAACTAGTCAGCTAACATTCGAAGCAAACATTTTAGCAGCACGCCCCCACAGTTTTCAGAGGCTGAACTTTTGTTTCAGCTGTGATGTTATACAATCCTATTTCCATGGCAAACTTACAGAWACACACTTGTCAAAATTCATGGTTTATTTAGCAAAACCGTTGAGGCACATATGTGCCATATGCATTCTCCCATTCTTTACAGATACGCTTTTTAAAACAGCAATTTCCTGCTGCAATTAAGTCTGTTGCTCGGACTTCAATAGATGTATTTGGCATTGAAARGGAATCTGGCTTGGATCCCTGTCACTAAAAAGAGCACTGGTCAAAAAGACCCACATGTTCTTCTACTGTTCCATCTCCTGTCTATTACAGCCTTTTAAACATCCTCTGTTTTATTTGATATTTCTTTTTCCCACCCCGGTATTTATCCTATATTCAGAAGGCACTCTTTCCCTGAAGAAAACCGTACCTAGTACTAGTACTTGCACACAGCTTGATATCAAATATTTTGAGCACTGTCTACCCATGAGTCTCAAAGATCTGTGTCTGTTAACTCTCATGGCATCTCCTTCATACAACCCAGCATAAGGACACGGGCAGTCTGAGGACGAAGCAAAGGAGATGATACCTGCTTCTTCCAGCACAGTGGTGTGGCAGGCAGGCAGTGGGAGGCGGGATTTTGTGAGCCCTTGCCCTACCCTGCAGACAGAGGTGTCGCCTCCTTGCTGGGTCTGGAGTGATGGAAAACAGCAACAGGCAACAGAAATCATATGCTCAGGCCTTGGACTCCAGTGGAGTAGGATCTGGGAATCTGGTCAAAACATAGAAAACTTCATGGGGCACTGAATTTTTTTGTGAGAAACCATATATAGAGAGTTTGGAAATGTTTCCAGTGTGGAGAAAAATCCCTCTCCTGACTTTGTGTCACTCCTGTTTCTTTTTCCTCATCCCCAACCATCACCACTAGCTCCTGGCTCTTTGGTCTGGTCCCAGTCTCCTCGCCCAGCTAGGATGCATCCCACCCCATCCCCATCGCCCTTGTCCCAGTGCACGCACACCGTTGCTCCCAGTTGGCKGCACGCTGGTGTCCCCCTCACCACTGTGGTGCCATCCTTGCCCTTTGCCTTCGCCCATTCTGCTGTTCCGGCTCCTGACCTAGTACCAACCTCCCCTCCTCTCGTCTTGGTACCTTTATCCCTCTTTCTCCCAGGTCCCTTACACTCTTCATTATTAATAATGTTTGCAACCATCCTTGGCCTCTAGACTCAAATGTGTCTTGCTTCCTTTGCACGTGGTGTCCTGAGACAAGCTGGTAGTTGCCAAAATATGGCAAATATAGGCCAATGCTCCCTGCTTCCCATCCCAGTGCCTGTATCCATGACACGGGGCAATACTGTGCCACGGAGCCCCTTGAAGGTTCCCCCCACACATATGCTGGGGTTTAGCTGCCTAGAAAGACAGCAGTGAGCCAGTGCAAATGGAAGCTAGGCTCTAACAAAAGAAAGCACATTCTTATAAAGGATGATGTAAGGCTGCTTATTTGGAGGATTATTATCAGACCTGCCTGTAACAAGGAAGCCCAAGCAACAAACTAATGAAAAAGCAAGGCACAGAACTAAGGAGTCCCAGCTCTAATTTTCCTTGCTCTGATCACTAGGCTGACATAATCTTGGTTGATTGTGTAAAAGGTCATTAAGAATGAGTGGTGAGCCTTTTCTCCCTTTGCTGATCACTCCTCCACCCCCAACATTAAKGCAATGCATGCTATCAAGCCATGATCTAACTCAGAGCCAGCTCAAAGCACAGCCACAGCAGAGCCAAAATGAATTTCGATGCCYGAAGAACAGAAGCAAAATCCCTTCCCTGTCCTTGTCCATGGTGTGGGGAGGCAGTTTTGCACAGTGGCAAAGCCAYTCCCGTTGGGAGAGGAAGGGGAGAGAGAGGTAACATGAGGAGGGGGCTGTGCTTTGCTCTGCAGAAGGGGTCACTGGCCAGAGCTGGGGGAGGGCAGCTGGGAGCTTGCAGGGGGATGCATAGGTCACTTGTATTTTTTTCCCACTAAATCACCCCAGCAYAGCCTTCTCCTTCCCCGTTCTACCTTATTCAGTTGTCTCTCACCAGGCAAACTGCCTGTCTTCACAAAAAGTCCCTCTCTGTACAAAAAGCACCACTCAGTCCTTCACCTTCCCAATTTTGTCACATGAGGGACACCTGGGATGGCACAGGGRAAGGAGCGGGGCTGGCAGGGAAACCCTGGCCAACTGGACTTTGATTGTTTTTTTTTTAAAGAAA
Source organism: Oceanodroma leucorhoa (assembly GCA_030449065.1). Classification (NCBI taxonomy): domain Eukaryota; kingdom Metazoa; phylum Chordata; class Aves; order Procellariiformes; genus Oceanodroma; species Oceanodroma leucorhoa. Next base: position 7,754,339 of record JASVER010000032.1, on the reverse strand, counting down.
AAATAAATATTAGCTAGCTACGGTGAGAGTGTGCAGAAAGTCATGGTAGGAGAGAAGCCCCAGAGGGGGCATTTGAAGCCCTAGCAGATTAGTCCATATTATTCAATATAAACACCTCACTACATGTTGAAGCGATGAGTTACTTTGAGTATCACCAGACTGCCAGCGCAGAGTATTGCGGTTAGACTCCTGGACTAGGAAGTGAGAGAGTAGATGCTTCATTTGCTGGACTGATATACAGGAAAATGAAGAGACCTACCTGAATTAGACAGATTGCAGCTTTTTGCTGCACCACAGGTAACAATCAAGGTAGGATATATTTTAAAGTAGTCTATTTTAGGGCCAGCAGTTCTCTCTGTAGTATCTTTGAACCTTCCATATGCCATTAGTAGCAATATACACAGCAACCTTCAAGCAACCTTAGTTTTACATCCTTTTCAAGGCTTAAAGGTTTTTTCCTAATTTTTTTGTTATGCTTTGTTTTTGRAGAGAGGGGAGAGAAAGAAAGGAACCAAATGTTAGTAAGATAATTTGGAAGTGAAAGAAATGTGCAGTTGTGAGGGTTGCCTGTGAGAGAAAGTCTTCCTGAAAGGGCAAGCTGTTACAGCATTTCAGTAATCTGCTTGTTCCGTGAGGTTGTTAAATAACCAAATCCTTCAGCTGAAATTACTCTGTCCCCACTCTTGTCTGTACCATTGTACAAGGTAGATGCAGCTGTTGTGGTAGTGGGTAGATGAAGTTTCTTATTTGACACAGCTGAAGCTTGATCCACTTGCTAGTAATAAATACTGAAGGATAAGCAGAAGCTAAGTTGGACAGAAACTGGAAGTATTTGCCAAGTGAAGTTCCTTAGGTTGTCCCAGAATAAATCAAAGGGCCTTCKGAGACAGCTGTCAGAGGTTCAGAATTAGACATATCCTTTCAGTGAAATGAACACAGATAATTTCATAGATTTCCTCTTGCTTTAGAAGGTATGGCAGCAGCATCGAGGACACACACAGTCGGTAACAATAGTCCCATTCTCCCATCACCGCTCTCTAGGGGAACAGGCACATTTATTATTCCACTTTCACCTGCGCCAGCACCCTCATACTTCGTCATCCTCCCCTCTTTCTAGAAGCGTTATGTGCCACCTAAAGAAGTATATAGCTCAAACAAGGTTTCRTCTCTCTCGCTAGCTTTTCTGCTTTGCCTGCCTAGTTTTAGATATCCAGAAACTTAAAGCTACATTAATACCTAACAAGGCTTAGGCAGAGTTTGCTTGAATTATTCATACAAAATACTGTCTAATTCCTTCTTGAATTGATTTAATTTATTCCTCCCCTTGCTAAATGTAGAAAAAATACATGTATTCTACAACCACTATTATTAAGTAGCTCAAGCTATTCCCTCTGATTGTGATTGCTTGAATATCAGACTTTTTTCCTTGGGAATTAGTAGTAGGTTACATGCATTTGGCCTGAGTCTTCATTGCTCTGCCCTACACACAGGACAAATGGYTACATGTAGAGATAATGGTCTTATTCCCTGTTGTTTTAAGCACATATGTAATTCCAGTCCCTGGAAGCATGCTCCAAATTTGTGAGCAATCTGTTCATACATACTTTCAAATACAATACTTCTCTTCCAATGCCAAAATTTGAAATGATAGAATTGTCTCCTCTGCCTCTTTTCTTAGCCTTTTGTGCATGTAGCCACCTATGCAACTATTTCATTAATAAAAACCTCTTTCCAGATAATGTATTGTTCCTCCTCACCTAAAAATGAATTGGAATTTCCTTTATTCCTGTCACATGGAGAATAACTGGAAATACATGCATAAGTTTTAGCACTGAAATACGTACATGGGCAAGTTTAAATAGTCCTTTTCATGTCAAAGTTGTTGTGAATGACCAACCTCCTTTACTGCAGGGATTGGCAARCTTAGGAGAGCATTATGCCAGATTTTCAGTTTCTTTACCAAATCAGCCCTTATACYTTACAAGTCATCAAAACACCAGCAATCACTTTATTAGTCATAAAAGACTTCCCTCCCTGAAGTGCTTACCATTTACATACCTGAGACCAGGACAGAGAACGGTGGCACGGAAACAGTAATGGAGGAAGTCTGAGAGGCGAAGCCAGATTTGTTGAATGACTAAACACATACTAAATAATAACTGAATATATGCTGAAATGAAAGCAGTTAACCTGAACAAGAAATATTTGCCTTATTCTTTTTCTTCCTTTTTTCCTCCTTTTTTCAAAGCAGCCATTTATTTGTGTTAGAAGGACACAAGTACATAGGTAAAGTAACTAAGAAAATGATGGAACCATTGAAAATACATGTTAGCATTTATGAAACCATGTAAGTAAAAGTACCAGGATGCTGAATCAAATGTAGATAACGGAGTTAATAGTTACCAACAGTTACCATGGGTAGCTTTTGATATGTTTTTATTTAACTGGTATATATCTACCAATAAGCAGCATCACTTACATAGTAACAGGTTAAAGTAACAACTGCTATAAAAGTAGTAGGTAACATCAGTGAGTCTTGTACAATAATGATGAATGTGTGAACATATGCGGTGATCAGTTTAATATTATCATACCCACGTACACCTGCAAACAACTAGCTTAATATTTATGGGTATTTATTACATGAATTTAGCGGGTGGGTTTTTTCCCCTACAGCTTGAAAATTTCTTTTCCCAGAAAGTGTTTTGGAAAAATGGGTTTCCTTTGGCTGCTACAGATACAAAAAATGCTTAAGTGCCTCTCAGGAATTTTTTGTGTTCTTCAAGGTAAAAGAGTCAGAGGAAGGAGTTAAAAAACAGAAGTGCCATAAGCAGAAATAGATTTTACAGTCCTTCTACTGGAACGCGGTAACATCCCAGTGGAAGTCATTAGAATTTTTTTCTCCATATATAATGAAGGACTACTGTGACTCATTCCTGAATTGTAAATGAATTTTTAAAACCTTTCAGAGACACGGTCAGGGACATCACAAAACCCAACAGCTCAGGATATCATTCCAACCTGTAATTCCTTAGCAAGGAGATTATACAGGTCAGCTGCTGAGTAAACCCTTGACCAGAAACTTCAGGCCAAGTGTATTGCTGGGAAATTTTCACTGGAAATTTAAGTGCCGATGAACAAAAATCAAAAGCAATTATGACCAATGTCCTGGTTCCGGCTGGGACAGAGTTAACGTTCTTCCCAGTAGCTGGAGGGGGTGCTGTGTTTGGGGTTTGGTAATGAAAGGAACGTTGATGGCCCATTGATGCTTTGGTTGCTGCTGGGTGGTGCTTGCACCAGGACTTTTCAGCCTSCCATGCTCTGCCAGATGCAGGGGGAACTCGGGGGGAGCATAGCTGGGACGGTTGACCCAGCTGGGCAACGGGGTATTCCATACCATGTGACATCATGCTCACTATAAAAATCGGGGGGCGGGGGGCTCTCTGGGGTTTGTCTCGCGCGGTTCGTTCGGAACACATGGGGGGTGAGCAGTTGCATTGTGCATTGCCTGTTTTGTATATTCTGTTATTGTTGTTGTTATCTTTGTTGTTATTACTGTTCTACTTTGTTTTATTTCCATTATTAAACTGTTTTTATCTCAACCTGCGAGTTTTCCTTYGTGTGCCCTCCCAATTCTCTCCCCCATCCTACTGGAGGGGGGGTGTGAGCGAGCGGCTGCGTGGTGTTTGGTTGCTGGCTGGGGTTAAACCACGACAACCAATTGTGCCTGTATAAGGCTAAACATGTCYTTTTGTTGTTGCTGTTTTAAAATATTAGTGAACAGAAATCATCAGAGATAAATCAATAGAATCACTTCCACAGGTTTCTTGTCGAAGTGCCTACTATCTTTCTTTTTCTCTCAACTCCATGGGATGGAAAATGACACCATGTCAGTCTTTCTCACGTAATTACATTACTGTATTATTGCCTAGCTAGAAGTGGGAAATCTTGTTCAAAGGCTATTGTCAAATATTGTCCTTTCCAGCCTATTCTCACTTAGCCTCTACTTTTCAAAGTTACTGTTTCTTCTAACGTGCTTTTATCCTTTTTTCCACCATCTGGCCTAATAATGGCTGGGTAACCTGGAGAACAGTGGGCAGAAGACTGCATGTCAGCCARAGCATGGTATCCCCCTTCCCGCATCCTGCTGTAGCTTAATCTTCCTTGTGTGTAGCTCACAGGCGTGTATCTYACCAGTGGCCTGAATGGTAGAAGGTATCACTTCTGAGAGTCAGGTGTCAGGTCCRGCTGGAAGTGGTGCAGAGGGATCACAGGACGAGGATATTTTTATTCCTTTCGGTGGCTCTTGCAAAGTCACTTCAGTGTTGTGTGCCTCAGTTTCTGCATCTGTAGCAAGCACTTGGTTACTGATCTCACAGGACTGTGAAAACTTAGTTCATCAATAGCTGTAAAACACACTGTGCTCCCCAGATAGAAAATACAGATATTTTAGAAGATTAAATTGAAATACTCCTAGAATCCTTTAGAGGTTTTAAATCCTCTACTCCATCCATTAGGAACATCTACTCCAACCAGCACAAAACATCRCTTAGTCTTTTCATGAAAACCATGAGTTCAAGCATCTTAGTTAGATACTGTGTTCAGAAAATATTCAGAGTGAAATCTTATCCCCGCCGAAGTAAGTGGCTAGGGTTTTGTTTCCAATTTAGATTTAGAGTCTCTGGACAATAGAATGCTGCTCATGTCCTTTGGGATCATATTTCAATGGCTTATTGCCCTCAGAGCTAAAAATCTTCAGTTTGGAGATGGCATTTCCCAAAGGAGTCTGCCCATCCGGAGATTTGTTTTRAACCATCTCTTCTGTCTTGTAATTGAATATTAAATATATTTGGAAATACATTTAATAACATCTTGTGGCTGCTGATCTTTGCAAAAACAATAACATAACTATTTTCTAATAATCTGAAAGCATATTGCCTTTCCAAACATCTCAGTTTATACACAGGAAAGAGCTCAAAACAGTGGAAAAAAAAGACCATTCTCATTCGGAGAACTATTAAAGTGGTTTTCAAAGGCTGATACTGGGAAAGTAAAGGCAACGGAAAAATGGAAAAAGAGTTTATTARGGGATATATATCCCTTTTGTGCAATATAATTCTTGAGTAGAAGAAAGTACATAGCAAATGTTTCACTCTTATTAAAAGAAAACGAAGTCTGGATGCATGCTTGCACTTCCAATAAGATAACACTGACCTTAGGTCAGCAAACACTATAGGAATATAATTTTTTTCCTCTTCCATACAACTGGATGCAATTTCAGCTATGAGGGGTGTGGGGACGGGGGAAGGAAAAAAATCTTACAACACTTCAGACGTTATCACTTTCATCTCCTCGAATGATCCTGGATTTTAGTGACAACGGGTGATTGATGTTACAATGTTTTAAATGCCTGGGTTATTATGCTGAGAGAAGTCCAGTCAGCCGTAGCTGCATTGCTGCGGTGAGYAGAGCTTCAGTGAACCTCTTTCCCCATTAACAAGCTGAGCTAGACCAACTTAAGTCTCCATGCAGAAGTGAGTTCACAACAATAAGGTGGCACTRCAATCTGCTTTAAACCATAGAAATTTTACCCCAAACAGTCTGAGTGCTAGATCAGACCTTTGGGGGATGTTGCTTTCTTTCATCGCTCTCTTGCATCTGTGATGTGTGATCCACATCTTCCCATCTGTTCAGAGTTGGATGGAGAAGTCAACTTCTCCTCATTAGAGAAGTGGAAAGGGAATGAAAACTCGTAGTGCTTACGTTGTTCAGGATCACAGAATCATAGAATCATTAAGGTTGGAAAAGACCTTTAAGATCATTGAGTCCAACTGTCAACCCAGCACCCATGCCCACTAAACCATGTCCTGAAGTACCACATCCACACATTTTTTGAATGTCTCCAGTGTTGGTGACTCCACCACTGCCCTGGGCAGCCTGTTCCAATGCTTGACAACCCTTKCGGTGARGAAATTTTTCCTAATATCCAATCTAAACCTCCCCTGGYGCAACTTGAGGCCATTTCCTCTCGTCCTATYRCTWGTTACTTGGGAGAAGAGACCRRCACCCACCTCKCTACAGCCTCCTTTCAGGTAGTTGTAGAGAGTGATAAGGTCTCCCCTCAGCCTCCTCTTCTCCAGGCTAAACAACCCCAGCTCCCTCAGCCGCTCCTCATAAGACCTRTGCTCCAGACCCTTCACCAGTTCCGTTGCCCTTCTCTGGACACGCTCCAGCACCTCAATGTCCTTCTTGTAGTGAGGGGCCCAAAACTGAACACAGCATTCGAGGTGYGGCCTCACCAGTGCCGAGTACAGGGGCACGGTCACCTCCCTACTCCTGCTGGCCACACTATTTCTGATACAGGATGGAGACTGCCTAGAGTAATTTCCTTGTTAATCATGCAGCCTGTGAAAGRGACACTAAGAGACGAAGTTAGCAGCTAGTGAAAAAAGATCAAGCAGCCTTGCGGCTTGCCTCCTGCCCTGAAGAATCAAGTACAGGATAGACGGCTCATCCTCATGGGGAGAAGGAAGCTATTGGCAATGCAGGAAGGAGGTTGCTCACGCCACCGAGGTAGTCTCAACAGGAAACCTCATCCACTCTCGTTTCTCTGCCTGCATCCTTGAGGCGTTCTCAGGCCAAACTCTCAAAGTCATGTTTTATAGCTCAGTACAACTGTTCAAGTTGGTATGGCTTCATGTTTGATGATTTTCATTTAATGGAAGTCAGGAAACATTAAATCTCTGGTTACAGTGGTGTACCCGTGTCTCTTAAGCAAAGAAAGTAGCATGGACAATTTAGTTCAGCAAACCCTAAAACGTGCTGGATCCAGATGGATTTTACTGCTATTTTTTAAATCATTCAACAGAAAATGCAGTTCTTGTGTCTAAATGCATGTCTCAGCCCCTTTGAATCGAGTAATAGGTCTCMAGAAAGTTTTGCTGATGCTGTGATTTCAAAGCTGAGCGTGAATCTACCTCCTGCCCCAATTATCAGCCAGTTTCTTTAATAATTCAAAATCCTTGCTAAAATCCTGACCTTAGAGATTAATAAAATGATCCTTTATAGCCTTTCCAAGTCAGGCCGATTAACACGGATTTGGCWCAGACAACCTGAGAAACTTCAGTAACGTTATTCATTTAGCTAACACAGTTACCTCCCCTGCTGACGCACTCCCAATTAATGCCAAGAAAGGCATCTGATCCGGCGGAAGGGGACCGCTTGTTCCGTGCTCTCTATTACCTTGGATTCGGTCCCAATTTAATGATAAGATCACCGTGTTTTACTTGAGAATTTTAATCATTTTATGGAAGTGGGTAATGGTCTGTCCAGCTCACAAGCCTTTCCGGGGCCCCAGACATCAGCAGGTGTTTTGGAGGAAGGCGTTCGTTCGCTCCACCGAGAGCACCTGAAAGAAGAAAGGCTTCTTCGGTACGCCAGTGGGTGATTAGCTTATACCCTGCAGCAGGAATATACCTGAGCTGAAGTATTTTRTAATTACAACTGACAGTCTTACTCCTATCAGCACGTCAGCTTTTCCAGACCTAGGCTCTTCTGCAACCAAGCAGCGCCAGCTTAGCTTACATCTGCCTGTAAGCCGCTCCAGTTAAACTGATGCAACCGTACACAAGACGACAGATTTAAAATTAGTTTTTTGTTACGCTAGTGTTTATGAATGCCAGCTGAGTCACCCCAAGCTGAATTTAAACCAGTTTACTAGAGTTCATACCTAAAATTAGAGGGGTTTAGCCCAACCAGTTTAAAGCTTTGCTGCGAGGGCGGCACTGGCTGAGCGAGTCGTGCTGCGAGGCCGCCGGGGAGGAGGGCCATGCCGGGGGCGAGGGGACACCTCTGGCCACGACCCGGCCACCTCTGCCCAGCTGCCTGTTGCCTCCCACACGTCCCCAGGGGCAGGTGTGCCTGCAGCTGGGTAGAGGCCACAGGAGGAGGAAAGCAGGCGGTCTGGTTCCAAGAGGAGGTGAAGGAGAGGTTGAAGGGCCCCTCCCTGACCCCCCGGCAGAGAGGAGGGCCCAGGTGGAGGCTGTGGGTCACGCGGGGGCTCCCATGGCAGGGATGGCTGGAGGCTTCTGACTCCTGGCAATGGCAGGGGACTGTCCCTCACCCACAGGCCTGCAAGGTGGGTGCGTGCCCCGTGGCAGGCGGGGGCAGAGAGCTGTGCCTGGGGAGGCATACCGGACCCATGGCAGCACCAGGAGGAAGCAGCAGGGGATGGCAGAGGGAGACGCCCCTCCTGCAGGGACACAGACCCCTGTCTCCCAGCCTGGCCCGCTGCCGGGGACTTGGGCAGGCCCTTGGACCGTTGCCTCACACAGGCACCTCTGCCACAGCCAGGGGAGGTCCTGGTGCTTTTCTCCTGGATCCTGGCACTGARGGGAAGGGGCTTTAGCTGGCTGCATGGCTGTTGCCAGTGACAGTTTTGGCTTTTCTGACCACGGGACCCTCTTTGAGAATTAAGGACGGCTTTGGGAGCACCTGACAGCCACCTCCCCATACATACAAGGAGGTCATGGAGGAGATGGAGTCGGGCTCCTCACAGCACTGCAGGGAGGGAGGGCAAGASGCAATGGGCATAAGTTGAAATGAGAGTTTCAGGCTGGGTATAGGCAGAAACTGTCTCCCCATGAGGAAAGCAATGGAGTAGGTCACCCTGAGAGGCTGTGCCTTCTCCCCCCTTGGAGGGGTTCAAGCTCCAACTGTTCCAAGGCCCGAACAGCCTGGTCTGACCCCAGAGCTGGCCCTGCTTTGGGCCAGGAGGTGGACTGGAGGCCTCCTGAGATCCCTCCCAGCCTGAGATCCCTCCCATCATCCTATGATAATCACTGCGTGGTTTTAAACCAAGACAACTTTGCACATACAGCACGTTGTACTCCGCCCTTAGCCTCAGTAAGGTCTTGTGGCAGCAAATTAAACAGATTAATCATCTAACCATCATTTCAGTCAGCTTTATTTTCATTCTGACTTTGGTTTAAGGAAACAAGACAGTTTCATCTTTGCWATCCTGTGCACTTGAGGCAAACTTTCCAACATGCATGCTTAAGTAACCTCTTTCTGAAAGTGCTGAGTTCTCATCAGCTGTCTCTTGAAGGGAAATTATTGCTAGCTTAGCACTTTGGAAGACTTGATCCTTTGTTTGCCCACCTAAACAAGGATTTGGACCCTMATTTTTTGCACATCTTCTTCAGTGTCTTGGCCACAGCAGCTTCTATGTGTTCTGAAAAGGCAAATTTCTTCCTTACAAGAAAGGTGCATTATTATATCTGTGGTATTGTCCCCCATAGATCAAAGAGAGCAGCTGGCCCATCGAAAGTCTCACAGTAAGTGGAAGTCGTTACTTACAACCACCAGTCTGCTAGCCATAGACCTCATTAGCAGAAGAGCCAAGATCCACCATCCTTATCTAATCAGTATCAGTTGTGCTAAGATGTAAGGGAATATTATATCTTAAATATGAGCCTTACTATGTTTATCTAAAATATTAAATTTTGTGTATATTCTATATTTAGTCACATGCTATCTGTAAAAGAAAAGACATTTTTTCTTTTCCAACTTTTATTTGTCTGTTTTCTTCTCTTTTTGCAGTAAATTAGTCACTAATTTAATCATCTTTAAGATCCATATGCTCGCCCACACCATCTTTCATATGAGTACAATGAGATAAAGATTATTATTTGCTGAACTGGGGTATAATTAAACATTCTGAATTTCAATTATTCCAATTGATTACAGTGAGAGATCACATGGTTGCCTGCAATTCARGGAGATAATTTTTTCATTTTAAATGTTTCAGAATTTTCTACACTTGTCTTCTAATTTAACTTCCAGCCTTTGATAACAGGGTTTACTTACATCAAACCAGTAATACACTCCACTGAAATGAAATAGTTTCTTCTGAGTTTTTTCCCTCCTATGGCCATATTGGCAAGTTTCACAGTTGAGCAGTACGACAAATACCATATGTTTACCTTCGGGCCACTGTGTTATTTGCTGGTAACTGCGTTTCCTGCTGCTGTAGTTGCTCTGTGAAATTAAGGGTGACTATGACACTTTCCCTTTATTACCTTATGTCATCTTATGTATATAGGCAACTTTCTAGAGTCACTGCTCCATGAAATGGATAAAAATGTGTGTAGATTCATATTTTGCATTGGTAAAACACAAGCAACATTTGAATTCTCAACAGAAATGAAAAACATTCCAATCGGAATGTTGCCTGCAAAAAATTCAATACCTTTCTGCCTTTATTCATTTATTTCAGCCTATATTGCTTATGGATCTAATGAAATGCTAGGCTAGAACTCCATTTCAGTATGAAATGACTCAAGGGAATAGAGCAAATGTCCAACTTCATGAACAATATGAGACAAAGCTATAGAGCAAGTCCTTTGATTAGTTTATCTAGTGGTTTGTAACTTCGCTGTTGAATAAACAGCGGTTGTCAGGCTGAGGTAGCAGAAGAGTTTGCTGTGAATATTCATGCAAACGTGCCTGTTCTCAGTCTAGCACAATTTGATGGAGCTTTTCCTCTGCCTTGCTTTGATTAATTGACTTTCTTAATGAGTTTTTGCTCATTTTTGTCTAAAGTTTCCAAGAAAGAGGGCATGGAAGAACAACTGGTCAAATCCTCATTCCCTACAGACCAAAATGGCTGTCAAGAGGAGCTGAGAATTCAATAGAAAGGCAGGATTGAGCCTTATATTTGCTAGTCTTTTTGAGTCCTGCTTCCCTCAGGACCACAGAAGAAGGGCTGGCTAAGCCCATTTGTGACCATTTGGTCCTTGGATCAAGGGCACAGATCAGGGATTTGAACCTAGGCTTCTCCCTTCCCTCTCTCCCAGGCATGCCTATGAGTATTTGGTTAGGATCATATTTTCTCATGCTGCCTCTCTCTCATTCATGTGCCTTTAAAGATGTAATGAAATAAAGAGTTAGATGAAGTCTTTAAATGGAATTATTTTCTTGTGTGCGTTTTGACTACAGAAAACATTGGAAATATAGCTCTTTTCCAGCTAATAAATCTGACACCTTGYGAGACTGAGGTGTCAAAAGAAGAGATGTTAGAAAAAGCTGCTATATTAAGCAGTAGTATATTTAAAAGAAAATTTGGCTGCTGCTCCACCAAGTATTCTGTGGAAACACAAGAACAAAATGGTTGTGTTGTTAACAAAATACATAATGTTAYTTTAACAGCAGACCTTAGGGTAGCAAATTCAGTCCTATCTATAACAAAGACTCTGTGGTAACTGTGGAAATTATAAACAAGTTTGTCTAGCATCAGTATTGAGTAACAGGATGAAACAATAATTAAAGTAAGTCATTAGAAAGCAATAGGAAGATGAAGATACATATACTCAGAAATCAACATAAATGCTGTAAAAGAAAGTGGTGTTTTCAATCTACCGACAATTCATTGTATATACTAGCACAGTAACGTCTAAAGTAAAACAATCTGAAATAATTTATTTGGACTTTTAAAATACTTTTGCCAAAATTCCTGAAGTGGGGGCTGTTAAAGAAATTAAGTAATCACAAGGTGAGAGAAGTRTGATTATAAAATGGCAAGTCATAAAAAAGCAAGGAATATAAGTAAATACCCAAGTGCCATGCTGGCAAAAGGCCAGCCTTGCAATAACTGCAGAGCTGCACTATGAATGCTGTCAAATACATTTCAAATGAAAGAAGAGTTCACCTGAAGTGCAGTAGAGTGTGAAAAACACCTAACAAAGGGACCTAACAAAGCTAGGTAAACTGACAGTGGGATGATAGATGGAATATGTCAACAAAACAGTATCATGGATAATATTACTAGTTTTAACATGAAAAAAAAAACACTTGGGGGTGGGAAGGACCTTAAAAAAAGTTCACCAAAGTGTTCTTTATCTGCAGTGATGGTCAAAGTGTGATTGGATGCCTAAGTGAGAAGATAAGTAATAGTAAAAATACYACATTGTATATGTAGTATACTTCATTACAGATTTATAAGGTATCTTCAGACATAGTGTGTGGGTGCATGGGTAGGAGTGCGTAAGTACATTTGTGAACATATACGTACTGACATAAAATATTGACCAATCTACAGAGTTGAAATTGTAGAAGCACCAGTATTTAAAAATATAGTCTTAGGATTCAGATTTTCAGAGCAATGTTGTGATGTTATAYCTCTGAATTGCCAATTTCAGATATTCTGCATGCGCACATATGCACAGAGAAACATGCACATGCATATTTCTAATATACATATAAAAATATTTTCCACTGTTTCACTGCCCTTTATAACACTTTACCTGTTTATGGACTTCTTACAGAAATGATTGGAAGCAATGAAAAGTTTCCATAGGAATATAAACTGAATAGACAGGGAGTCTTTGTTTCAGAGAGGAGATGAAGGAGGGTATGAAATGTATGTCAAATCATGGTACAGAAGAGGGCAATCAGGTGCTGTGTTTAAGGAGATATTTCATGCAACTGAAATACAAAAAACCTGAAGCATACACAGGTACTCTTCCATTTAGCACTGAATTACCAACGCGTAGAACTTCCTGCCATATGATAACCACTGAGCCCAAGAGTTTAGCAAGATTCTGCAAGCAGTTAGTTAGACAGTGGCATCAATAGCAAAACCATTGAACTATACATCAAGTAAAAAAGAAATTAATGAGCAGACACGGAGACAATGAGGCTTGAAATGATATTTCCTGTAGCAGCAGGGCTTTCTACAGTGTTTCYTGAGTGTTTTGAGGCACCTGAAAATACATCCGGTAAGCATGGGCTTGATGGGTAATGGTGTGACCTGGCAAGGCAGTTCTACAGATCCCAATTTCTTATGCTCCTATAACTAAAGGTGATCTCAGTAACTTTGATGAGTGAATTTCCATTGTTCTTTGATAGCAACAGGATATATTATGCCCCAAAGAGTGATCCTTCAGACTACAGTAAACCTCGAAACCTATAGATCCAGTAAGAATTAAAGTTTTCCAGTGCCCTGCAGTAGAAGCTGARCTCTGTGCAGGATAACATGTTACATGACAGGTAACAGTAGGAAATGATGGACTAAATTCAGGGTAGGTAGGAATCCCAAGTGCTGTTTCCATTGCCTTAAAACTGGAAATCATTCAGTTTGATCAAAGACAAACTACATGCCCATTTTGGATTCCTGAAATAATATATATAAGATTTCTTTCAATGTAATTTTTTTATTTAGCACGTATATTGTTTAGGCTCAATATTAATATTCAAAATCATACACTCTGAAGTGTAATGTTAAGTATATAATGTTAGACTGAGGCACAAATCTATGAAGGTCATTTAAGTATCACATTTGCTGCTAATGTTATATCAGGAACAGATAGATAAATAGATAGATAAATAGATAAATAGAAAAATAATGTCTGTATTGTGACACATATTCTTTTGTCCTACTGGTTTTGAACAGTATGTTTGCAAATGTTACAAGTGGGTACTCACAAGCAGATGACCTCCACTTATTTATAACACTTGAGTATGAAAATAAATCAAATCTCTTGAAGTGTCTAACATGCTCAGGGACTGCAGCTGCAAAAATGGAGGAAAGGTCTACTCTGGCTAGAGAAGCCTATATAAGTAATTAATTMTTTTGTCTGATTTTGCATGTTAAAACTGTAAGCCTAGCTGGCTGACTTAGGGATGGTTACCTCTGCTCAGCATGTCTTATTAAGTGACTAGATGCTCCTTTGGCTGGTCAGTATGGAGACTGACAGTGCCTGCTTTCTCCCATGTGTGCAGTCCTTAGGATCAGGAATGCCTGCCAGTGACAGCTTTCATTCTGGTACCACGGGCTGGTGAGTGAAGTGCTTGGAAGAGGACTGGTAGCTTTGGTAGTCCCATGGCCTACGTTTGTGTGCTGGGATTGTTGGCTTTTCTTCCCCCTTCCACTATTGAACTTGCTGGGCAATTTTGGCTGTAKCTGCCTAAAGGGATGAGACCCACAGGTGGTGAAAATCAGTGGCCTATTAGAGGAGAAAGAACTTGCAAGTATCCTCATCTAACAGAAAACTGCAGTGTTTCTGCTTGGTTTTTTTTCCCCAATTTCAGTAGGAGATAGGCAATCCACTCAAGGAAAACTAAAATCGAAGCTTAAGTTTAGACACTGAAGTCAATCAGCTACACATCATGGATCCACAAGAAACGAGGCTGCATTTGCTCACTGCTCATGGKACTTTCTTTTTTCTTTCTTTTCTTTTTTTTTTCAATCCATGGTTTAAATAAAAGAGGCTAAGAGCAGCTTTATCTGATTCCAGTCCAAACCATTTTGGATAGATTGCTAGGAAAGGGAGTCAGAATAGCTTTACTTTCTCCGCACCCAGTGCCTTGATGKTTTTTTTTCAACTAAAGTGAAATATTTGATGTCAGGGGCATCCTCTCTCCAGCATCCTTGCCTTCCTCCTACTACCCCTATTGCCCTGCCAGATGCTGCTGCCTTCTCTCAGGCTGCTGACAGGAACCAGAAGAGAAGCTCTGAAATGTCTTAGGCATATTTGTTCCCATTTGGTAGCATGTTCACCTCCTCCCTACATCTCTGCTCAAGTTCCCTTTACAAAGGTAACATTGATACCTCTGCATCCCAAGCCCATAACAGTAACTGAGTAAACACCAGAGTGATCAAATGATTYGGTAGGTTTGAGGCCAAGTTCTTGCAACCACAAGTGTTGATCTATGCAAGGCTGGGGTATTGAGATCCTTGCTCCCACCTGTGTCCTCCTGGGCACAAGAAGCAGAGCTCCTGATTTTAAGAACTGGAATAGATCTGATCCTAATAACAACCATGTGGTTCATTCACACAGTGTTTAGTTTTCTTTCTTAACAAAGCTGCTTTTGCATAGTGCAGGGTTTCATTGGAAAAGACTCATGTAGTTCCTGAATTGTAGTTCCCAACGTGTTCTAGAGCAGCTTTGCTGCAATCACATAAGATTGCCCCAGAGGAGGAGCAGGGTAAGCTCAGCCAGTGCAGTACATCATAGAAAACAGCACATTGATTTCTTTGTTCCTTTTGCCTTACTTATTCTGGGCCATAGCAATAAGGCCCAAGAACTTCAAAAGCATGCCTGTAAAAACTGTTGCCAGATAGATTAAATCAGTCACTCAATGGCTGCTCTGTACGGGTACATTAGGGCACTGAAGTAAGAATCATGTTAATTTGCTCTGTATTTGTGTGAGAACCACTTTATATTCACTAGGGGATCCTTAACTTTGTGTTATTTCAGGTTTCTGCATTTGAATATATATCTTAATATTACCYTGTAATTTTGTCCTAACCCTGAAAGTATGCTAATTGATATGCTACTTGCCTTTTTGGTGACTATTTTGATCGAGAATCAGCAGTAGATGTGTATATTTACAGACTGAAAGGGAGTTATAAGTCTCTTTGTCACTGTAAAATTTATTTTTACTTTTTTTCTTYCTTTCTTTCCTCCCAGCAGCAGTAAGCTCTTGAAAATGGCCCTTGTTGTTCACCACCAAAATAACACACTGTTTACACTGGTGGTTATTCATCACAGGCTATCATTTAAAACATTATTTGGAAGGTGAGCCAGGTGGTTCTATTTCATGCAGGCGTTCAGATTTTTCCCCCTTTGTATGAGTAAATACGCAGTTTCAGGAAAATGATCTGAATTGTTAATTTCTGGTGTGCCAGCCTCAGAGAGGCTTTAGCAGCTTATGAGTCGAGCAAGCTGGGTAAGCAGCAGGAGATATYGCTCTCCTCTTTACTCTTGGATCAGAATCCATTCCTCAAGAAGAGCAGCTCTCTGGGAGCCCGGCGTATGTGTCCATAGAGAGCTCTCTAGAGYGTTTCACCTTCTTTCTTTCAAAAGTATGCTTACGGGCAAGTAAAACAAGGGTTATCTAGAATATTTGCAGATCTGGTAACATTGATTTCTTCTTCAGTGGTTGTCAGCTCTGCTGGGGTTGATATCTGGGGTTGCTACCACTCCAGTGTTAGTGCTGGAAGCAGCGGTTACAGTGCCAACCCCAAAAGACGAAAAGACTTTGGCTCATTTGGGTCTATGAATGACAGTGGGCAATTTGTTCCCTTCTTGCAACTTTCCTCCATCTTTCTTAATGTGTGTGCTAATTACTAATGTATGCTGCAGTAAATATTACTTACCCTTCTTCCTCTCTCAGGGCGATTTGTAATTCATAGAGGGTTGGGAACAGCTGGAAGGCAAGGCAGTGATCCTGAAATTTTCTGGGACTAAAGTCAATGATGTTTTTATGGTCACCTAAGTTTCCTGGGAGTATTTTGTGTAATGTTAAGTGGTTGTTATGCACTGATGAGCATGGCTAATGAGCGTAGCCACTTCCCTCTGATAAATTATGGGAACGAATTTGAACGCTCATTAACATATATAAATTAACCCTGTGTGAACATTGTAAAGAGTTCTGCAGGGTACAAAAGTACCACTGTGGCTTACCCTACTGTTTGGGTCTGGGTTTATCACTTGTCAGAAGGAGATCAGTCTAAATGAAAATGAATAAATTACTTCTTTCTGATAAGGGAAACTGTATTAATATAAAACTGATTTAAATGCCCATACCCATGGGCAGTTTCTTTCCTGTCAGGAATATCATTGAGAAGATACAGAGAGACATAACTGCACAAATCAGTATACTAGTGAGAGGAGAGGTGGGGAGGGCYGTCTGTGCCAGCGGCAAACTGAACCAAGTAGAAGTGTCACCTTGCTTCATTTCAGAGGAGGCTGGGGTCCTTGGGAACGGCGAGCTGCTCATGGCCTTTCCAAGGCCACCACTTGTGTTTGCTTCTTTAATATAATCCCATTTTTCTACAGCAACATGCACATTACACTGTTGTAATATTTATTGTTGCCATAAGCTGAGGTACAGGCAAAAGAATACTTTACTTCCAGGAAAATTCAGCAGGTAAGAGGTTTTTAATCATAATATGCAAAATAAGTCAAAAGAAGTCATTTTAAAAAGTAGCTTTTGATCCAGTATAGCTTTTTCCCAGTAGGTTTGATCAGATAACTGGTTGCATTAATTGGTACTAGGTGTAGGAAGAGATGCTAAATACTTCTGCCTGTCAGTTCACCCAGATGTACAGAATAATACAAAAAAGCACATGCAGTAACTGACAGCAATGAATTCTGAAACAGCTGACAATCATGAATAATGCAGTAAGGTAAAAAAAMCCACCATGGTTGAGAGGTAGTTCACAGGTTGTTCTACTAGCACCTTCTTTAAATGTAAAGTATTGTTCATAAATGGAACTTTTCCTATGAGTTTCGCTAAATTAAACARTAAACTATGAAGGTAAGCTTACAAAAGAGCAGTATCACATCTGAAACCTTTAAATATAAAAAAATGGGGCCTGGGAAGGAAGCTCTACTAAAATGACATATCTGTAATTGAAAAACAAACATTATTTCTTTACTGATTGTATATATAACAGAGACAAATTTCCACACATTGGGATGTAGGCGTATTAAAAAAGATGCTCCTGCACAGACTACCTCATTTGATGCAAAAACAACTGAGGTCCAGTAGAAAGGATCCCAATGACTTCAGTGACTCTCATGAGGAAATATTTTCACATTCCCTATCTTAAGCATGTAATTTGGTAATGTAGGTGATGGTAGCATTCCCTGATACTTAAACCAGCACATTATTCTCTCTTGTTTGGTTGTAGTTTTGGTAGAGTTACTATTTCTGCCTGCATACATTTCCTTTTCATCTTTGTCAGCTTGACGTAAGACTGCAAGGATAGCGGTACTGGCTGTTGCCAAATGTTCTCCAACAATGACCAGAAGCAGATGCCTACAGCAGAAAATAAGAGTATTTCAAGCATATTGTGCTACTTCCCCAGGGTAATCTCTTAGCCTCCAACAATTTACAGTTCAGAGACTGAGCTCAGGGATGGTAGCCCTGTATTCAGTTACACTCAATGGGTTTCTCTTCCACAACTTACCCATCTCTACCAGGAATCCCCACCACCCCCTGTGAGAATGAGCTCCACATTTTACTGTGAAAACTGYCATTTTACTCCTATACTTTTGACCTGGTTTATTGCCCTTTTTTTCCCAATACATGTGGAGACCTTCCTTATCCCGTGGTTGCTTAGTTTCCCTAAGACCTGTCGATGAYCGAGGTGGCCAGGAGCCACTTGAAAGCCTAGTGAGCTCTACTGGGACACTTTCTGACTCTTTCAGGAGTTTGTGAGGCAGGACTTCCTTCATAAAGTCCATGCTGACTCTTCCCTGATGCCCCCAAATTATCCACGCATCTCCTGTTCTGTTCTTTATTATAGTATGTAGGTAGTTTCACCAGAAAAGCAGTTTAGTTTTTTGCTCTGGGTGCCTTGACCTCCTACAGAATTGTTTTGTTTTGTTTTGTTTTGTTTTTTAAATAGATGATATGTTTGCCACCCTCCAGTCCAGAGGGTCATCAAGGAACTATGTTGGACTGTCACATAATACAATAGCCATTTCCCAGAATGTAGTCTTCACTGTATTACAAAAGAAGAAATGTCAGACTGCCATGTCCTGCCTGCTATAGGAAGAAAGTGAATATGTAGATCAACTTTGAAAAAATAAAGATAAGCACACAGAAAAGTGAACTGATCATAGTAGTGTGTACCAGAGCACTGTGATACAGCAGCATTCATGAAGAGCAGCCCTCAGGAATAAGCTGCCTTGGGTTTTATTTTTACACACACAGGCCATGCTTAGAGTCCTTGCACTATTTTCCAGAGCTATGTCTACACCCCTGAATAAAAGAGGAGCTGGTTTCAAAGCCAGTCCAAGTGACAGGGACYGGGTTTATGTGTATGCTATGCAGCAGCAGCCTCCCAGAGATCAGGGCTGTCTTGCAGACAGCTGTTCGGAGCGATCCAGAGCGGGGCCAGGGGCTCAGAGAACAATTAAGCTGTGTGGAAAATCAGTAATCAAGCTTGCTCCCTGTCCTTTTTTTATTTAGGAGTACAGAGGCACTCAATGTGATCCTTCTAACAAACAGGAACAGCTTGTAAAAGGATAAGAGAAACAGAATGATTTCTGAGTAAATAATCTGATCTAGGGAATGATGTAAACCACTAGCAGAGGCACTTCCATGCAATGTGAAATCATTCATGTTATGTAAGAGCTGAAAGCATTTGGGAAAGGCTGGTGTGCTTCTATCGGGACATGGCTCATGCTCTTACTGACATTTAGCATCCTTTCACTGCTGGAGTTGGGGCCACTTGAGAAGCTCCGTCCGAGTAAATTGCATTTAGGCTGTAATATTTTGATGTTAACTGATCTAAAAAGGGCTCTCCTGATGAGCTCCTTAATGAAAAAACAGACAAATCTTAGTTTTGGAAGGAATGACTGCGTATGTYTTTTTGAGCTGACTCCATGTCACGGAGTTAGATCTGAAATGCGACCTAAGTAAAAATAAAATGAAGGTGGGTTGGAGTGTTTCTGCTTAATCCACTGGTCTAAAAAGCAGATATTGCTTTTGGTGGCTGAGAGCTGTAACCATGAGTGGTGCAGAGGAGGAAGGTGGTGGTGGTGTGAGTGCCTTTCAGGCCAGAGCTCCAGATGCTGAAATAAGCTGTAGTTAACATTCACTGCTTTTAGGCTGAGGTTTCTTTCCACAGTTTTTTTTTCCTGAAGGTTAATTAAAGGAGATGTTCTCATAATGTGGGTCCTATTTCCTGATACAAAATCTTCACTGTTCCTGGTCTAAATGGTGAGGATTAGCTACTTAATACCAGCAAATTTGCCCATACCGTATAGCTTCCAAAAGCACAGTAGACATGCCTCATTAACCAAATGAAGTATTTCACAGAGATATAAAAGCACATGATTGACACATAGCGTGCTGTCAAGGGAAATATTATCCTGCGAAGCTTTCAGCAATATGACACCAAATGCTGCACTGTGCAAAGTTCAAGTAACAGAAATAATGGGCTTCATTAGAAGAATCCAGAGCACACTGATCCATCACTGATGAAAACCCAGCTCAACACTAGCTAGAACAAATGGTGGTTATTTTGTTTCTTTTCTAGTACCAAAGTATTTTGTCTTTTAGTCCTCAGAGCACGRTCTCCACAACATAAGAGAAAGAAGGCGTTAGCTTAAAAAAGCTGTGGTTTTGCACTGCCCAAGAAATCGCTTTTGGGTCTTGCCCTGTTTTACAGCCACCCCAACAGACCTTTTCTCCRCGCCACGCTCCTGCTGTGTAGTGGCACGTTGCTCTGTGCAAAAGCAACCAAAGCACCTCTCACCCAGCGGGACGCAGCTCACTGCCCCGGAGCAGAAGAGCAGGGCAGGGAACTCAGCTAGAGAAAGGTGCTGCCTACSTGATTAGAAATCAGCACGCTTTGGATAATGGTAGTCAATATTATTATTTGCGTGCAGTTTTAATTTCCTCGGCAGCTCAATAACTATGCACTTTTTGGCTCTTCCATATGTACTTCAATCTTTTTTTGAGACCCCTGAGAGTGTCAAGGACTTTTTTTTAATATACACTTAGAATCCTTTCTGAACATTGGTAAGTGAAAGCTGTGTAAACCAAAGGGAATGCAGCCTGATGGGATACATGGAGCAGCGTTTATCTCAATGTAATTTTCAATCAATGGAACTACACTTCCATTTCAGGGAGACAGGTACCAACAAATTCTAGATACCAACAAATTTAGGCAAATGGAAACTGCAAATGCTTTTCTGCAGGTTCAGACATCTTCAAGAGACAGGCTAAGATTGTTTTCATGAATATTATTCCCTTTTAAATCAGTTGCAGTGGTTAGCTGCAAAGTACCTCTTGGGTATTTTGATTTCATTTGTTTCAGAACACAAATCAGGTATATTTAGCTAATCCTCTACAATTCAGCTGTATTCTCTTCTTTCATTAGCCTCTCTAAAATGCACTTTTACTGTTATATTTTAAAGAGGATTAATCTTTCCTAATATAAATCACAATAGTCTCTTTAGTTATGGTACATCTTAAGGTTTACACAGCTTAAACTATTTAAATGTTGATTTATACTGCCTAAATTATTCTATTAGAGCTATTTTACTGTCTGATGTGTCAGATACAGATCTTGCTGAGGACCTGATTCTTTCTCGGTTATTGTCCAACATCTCAACGAGTCCTTATCTTTTTCTTAAAAATTTGAGGACAACCGTGTCAGATGTAAAATAATAGGAAATCATTACGTTGTTATAAAATAAAATTTTATTTGAAAAAAATCCCAGTAGAGGGACTCTCTGTATGTCATTGATATCTGGAAGTGCTAGCAAGCCCTATTCTGC
Organism: Oceanodroma leucorhoa; assembly: GCA_030449065.1. NCBI lineage: Eukaryota > Metazoa > Chordata > Aves > Procellariiformes > Oceanodroma > Oceanodroma leucorhoa. The sequence goes on along the minus strand of JASVER010000032.1, from coordinate 7,733,037 downwards.
CTTCTAAGAACTGAGCATGGGCTGTCACTCAAGCGTATCTGAAATCCTTAGATTTCTTTCCTCCATGCTGTCATTCTGCTACAGACATTTATCTACCGTTTTTTTCTCATCTGATTTGAAATACTTGGAATACTCTCACTTCCAGAAAAGACTGTTATGGTGACTCTGCAGAATCCTCCTTTGTAAAATGCAATTGGGGTTGATCTGTGAAACTCTTAGCAGAGGTGTCCTCTCTTTCACGTACGCCCTGTTTACTCTGACTCACAACTTCCACGCAGAGCGAACTACGGAGGCTTAGCACAGAAAACAGCAAGGAGACCAGTAAGCTGGTGTTGCCTGGGGCAAAATGAGGACATGCGTGTTTTTCTTCAGATGCAGATTTTAAAGTCATTGCAAGTGGCTTACGTATAATTTCTTGGATTTATTAAAAAAGTCACTTTTAATAGGTGGGTGAGGTTACAGCAAGAATGAGGAATCTAGTCACAGCTTTGCCACTGATTTCCTGAATGATCTCTTAATAGTTACACGCCAGAATTTTCAGAAAGGCCCTGGAATTTGGGGTGTCCCAGTTTAGAGTGCCATTCCTGGTTTTTATTTTTTTTTTAATTTACTTTTTATTTATTTAGGAGGAACCTTTGAAAACACTGCCTATTTATTTTAGGTGGAAACACAAACTGATTCCTTCGAAATAAGTTGAGCACATAGCGCAGGCTCTTGGTGTAAGAAGGTATTTTTAGAAATTCCCTTTTTGTTGTTTATTTATCCATATTATGGACACAGCAATGCTAATCATGTAAAGCTTTTGCATCTCCTTTAAGGACATTTAGCTCTGCTTCATCTGAAATTGCTATAAAGCTGTGAAAGCTAAAAATCAGGTGTTCCTATCTTTTGAGCCTACAGTCAAGCATTTGTGCATCAATTTGCATTTTGAACCCATGCATGTTTCAAACTGGTTCACAGTGCACTGAGAGTGGAGGCAGATATGAGAGGTATCTTAAGGACAGCTTCTCAGTGTGCCAGTTGGGTGCTCTTCCAGTGAGATTGCTCACGAGTACCCGTTTGACTACACTTTGCTGGCAGGAGCAGGGGAARGGAAGAGCATCACAAACCCTTCATCTCACATGCTAGGGTTGGCCAATGCTGAGCATCCAAAGACATGAATRCAAAGGAGAGAAAGGGGTATGTAATCATTACACCTGTGACTCTGCCAGCCTYGCATTCCTACCGGCTCTCCAAGGGGAATGATTCACTTCTGGACGTGCTAGCACAGCTGGGTCAGAGCACTATAATAGTAATTCCTGAGGACATACCACTTGGACSTCAGCAAATGGAAAACTTCAGCCTYGTTGACCTCCTGGGTGCATCCTGATCTTTGTTAAAGAAACTTTGGTATAAGGTTCAATCAAACAGGGAGTGACTATATTTTTAGTTTAAGCTGCAATAGAGAAAAGGAGAACACTTTGCCAAGATCTTCTTGCAGGATTATTTGTTGTAGCCAGCTCACCTATGAATTATACAAATTCTCTCCTGGTGAATAATTGCAGTCTAAAGAGGGTGGCTTCAGCATTTCACGATGGGTGTGTTAATTCCCAAATTCAGAAAACCCTTAGGTGGAGGTGGGGATCAGCTGTTTTGGTGGGAAAGACTTAACTCGTAAGGCCTGTGAAGGCAGCTACRCAACATGAAATTGAAAACCCAAGACTGAGATTTGAGGTTTGAAGTAAACTTTAGAAAGTATCGAGGAATGTAGGCTATTTGGGATCCTTTGGGGGGACGTGGCTGAGGAAGACAGAGGCACCCGAGGGCAAAAGCAGCGAGCACGAGGGGCYCGATGGATACATAACTGTCCATGATAGGCGTTTTACACTTCCTTGTGATGTCTCCTACTACCAGAGATGCTCTGGATCAGATTGACTGCTTGTCTGCAAGCCAGCTCTGGTGACTAAATAAGCAAATCTGCTTTGGCTCTGAGACTTTCTAGCAGTCTCTTCAGTAGGACTGATTTTGTGTAATTCATATTCTGGTTTAATGCAATTCATGTGTAAATACGTTTGTGTGGGGATGTGAAATCAGACACAAATTACTGAGTTCACTTRGTCTCCACCATAGAAGAAGGCACTTGAAGAGGTGTGAGAAAAAAGGAGCTATATTTGCAGTACAGCATTGCATCCTTATATAAAGTCATTCATTAGAACAATTGAGATATCTAACAATTTTGAGAGGTTTTTTTTTAAATGTGACAAGCAGAAAACAGAAAGGAGGTGATGTGAGTTAATTGAATTAAAATGTATCTTACAAAAGGCCTATTCAAATGTTATTGTAGCTCTTGATATTTAAAGATATGATCCTTATTGGACAGCTTTGATTAGCTGTTAAGCAAAACTGAGTTTTGTTTTAATTGAAGGTATAATATTAAATGCTTATTTCACAGTTTGTTTGTGGTATATTAACAGTATGTTTTTATTTAATATATAAAAATGATAGATAATATTTAAAGAAGTATTACGTAATTACTTCCCTTCTTGTAAACAGTGGCCTGCATGCTGTGGTTCACTAATTCAATATTTAACATGGTTTAATATAACTTCTAATTTGAGTGGAGGTTTTTTTCCCCTCTTCGCTTGCTTCCCAGCCACATATTTTGTGGAGATTTAATGTATAACCATTTATCTGCTATATATCTGTCAATGAAGGCAAGGTCAAGCAAGCACGATTTCCAAATAAAAGCAGTTTGTGGTTATCTGTAGGAGTATGTTTCACTCTCTGGGTTCATCCTTTGCTTTTCTCCCAAGAAAATTCTTGCATCTTTTTCTTTGCAAGGGATAATTTCACTGCATTTGAGGAGCAGACATATAGGTATATTCCTCATGATAGAGTATCAGTAACGTTAGAGATACTTTAGATCCAAGCCTTGCAGATGAGGACAGAAATCTTGCATCTGAGCCTTTTTCTCCTGGGAAGTCAGCATAGGAATTGGAGGACACGTACGATGCCCTTGTGGTAACCAAGATAATTCTTGAATTCACTTGATGCAACCTCCATGTTACACRGAGTTTGTTACAGGCTCAGAATATGATGTTCAGGTAAGCACAAGAGGCTGTACCAAGGGGACTTCTGAGACAAGGGCAAAATGGCCACCAGCAGGGAATGGTGTCTCCTACTTTTAGGGGACAGAGCATGCTGGCTGCCTGCACTGTTGGCAGTCAACATTTACAAACTATACTGGTCTGACCAGAAAGGATTACTCATGTGTCTTAAGATAAGCAGGACTTAAATCCAGCTGAAAATTTTCCTTGTTTTCTTTTGTCCTTCCAGCATAACTGTGTTTATTCAAATGCTGATTGAATTGGCTGTTGTTTAAATGAGAGCAAGATAAGGATGCCCACTAAGAGTAAAGAAGCCGTCACACCCTTTCCAAGTAGGAAGCTGTGTGCTGTTCACTGCATGCTCTTAAATCCATGCTGTTTCTTCACGGCTTCATGGAGATGTGGAGTCCACCARGACCAACTCTTAATGCCTGCTTAACAAGTGAGCAGTCTGGAGCTTGATGCCACCTCCCGTCATGAACCTGCTGTGTATCCCTTGGAAAGTCTTAAGTCACTGCAATGCATTCCCTGTATTCCTGTTAACTCCTTAGGTTAGTTATCTCCCACAACATGTCAGTCATGGCTAATGATGTAGTAGATGCCAGGGAAAATGGATGTCTGTCCTCAGAAGACCATCATTAATCCATCAAATCCACTGAAGTGTCTCTCCTCTGTGTTCTGCTCTGAAACTATATTACACCAGRCTCAGGAAATCTATTGTATCTGGGTGAACATGAAAATAGCTTTTCCCTGGATTTTTATAATTTCACTCAGAAATTTAAAAGCATAAATAAATTTGTGGGGTTTTTTTTAAAGTTTGTGGAACAATTTCAAGTTTGAGGAAAAAGGGCAGGGGGAAAGGTGGGCCATGGATTTTTTTGTGTGTGTTTTAGTAGAAGTAATTTCAGCCCAGACAGATCAGTGGATCACATTACTCTGTAAACAACCAAAATGGCCAAGGTGTAAACTCCAGGACACCATTGCTAGAACAATTGTTATTTCCCGATACCTTGCTAGGTGTGAGTGAGAAGGGAGGCAGGTGTGTGTTGGTTGGATCTGGAGGAATTCTTCATAATGAAGCTAAGTATCACAGCAGGTTAAGTACAATGAAATGACATCGCACCCTCCCTTATTCTTAATAAATAATCATTAATAACCGACTAGTTCATTCAAATGCTGATGCCATATTATGGGAGCTAAGATGGTTCAAATAATTTCCCATTATTTTTGCTAGTTTACATGCAGTGCAYACATTTGTGTGCTTCCAGGTAGTTAAAAGTCAAGCATTTAACAGCAGTGCCTTTTCTGAGCAAAGGTTTCGATATTTGATTTTTAAGGCACCCTAAAATGGCTATTTCCGGGTTTTTAAAATTTAATTTTATTTTTTCCACTAGGAAAGATCACTGCTAGACCTTCTATTTATTCTTACAGATTAGAAAATGATGCAAAGTTAAAGTGAAGATGGTAAGTGTTATGTTGCATTTGTTAAAATCTCCTGGACTACGATATAAAYAGAAATAATGAAATGCCTGCTTTAGGCTTTTGCATCTTTTTTTTTTGTCTTTTACAAGGAACTTCAGTTGGCAGAGATTATTTATTGCATTTTTTAGCAGTCTTTAGAGAGTTTATAGAGAACAGTGGTGTTTCAGAAGTGCTGACTGAAAATAATACAGGGTTTCACTTGTCTACTAATTTGTATCATCTCTGGCTTTTCTAGTTCTTCTCCTTATAATTTGCAAAGCATGGTAGGTTTTGAGACTTTAATTAAAACACCAATTCTAGTAACAGCTTTCTCTCCTTGACTGGACATAATGCTGGAGAAAGTGAAACATATTTTTCCTTTAACCTTAAGAAAATTAAGGTCCTTCTTTTTAGAAAGAAATTAAATATACATAATGTATGTTTATGATTGAGAAAAAGAGACATYGCTCAGACCAGTGCAATATTTAGGTATTTGCATGTATTAAGATTTAAATAGGCAAATATCTGTGTATATTACATTAACAAAGGAGAAGGTATTCCCTTAGATTATCAGTCTAGTCTCGACAATGGAAGTCACAGCATGGCAGTAATCACGTGCATGAAACACCTTCAGAGAAAACAGCTTTTTTACTCTCATCCCTGCCAACCCTTCCTTTTTTTTCTTTTTTAATCTTGTTGCTGTATTTCTAGTGAGCCCATGAAAAGAGTTAATAGAAATTATTCAAAGAATGCAGGCATAACCCTACCTTTTCCCTGGAAATTCAGACCAAATCCAAACTAATTATGGCAAGAATRAAAACAAAGCATTGTTATTTAGCTTTTTGTTCCTTTTGTGGTGGACAGTGGAAATTGAAGATCTCAGCTGGGTACAAGTCCCCTTTGCACTGAAGAGAGTCACTGATCTGTCATTTTATGAATGCCAAGCAGGCCCTTTTAACACCCTTATTGGCACACATGCTAACATGCATCTTTGTGTTGTTCCCAAAAAACAAATAGGATGTGACTGCCAACAGCAGTAAGTCATGGACTTTCTTCATCATATAAGATATAGGCTCCTTGCTCTTGGAACAATGGTTGTCCCAAAGGTGGATATATGCACTAGAGGTAACTGTGGCAAAAATCCGAGGCTGTGATGAGTATTGACTGCGTAGCCACCCGTCACAAGTCATTATCGAACGGYGGGGGAATGTCAGACTCTGAGGTGCACACACTGGAAGTTCAGCATCAATTTAGATTTAAGACAGGACAGTTGCAACAGGCTCTCTTGTAGCAAGTCCTTGCATACACAGCATTTACACTTGGCTAAGGATAAAATTTASAGTCAGTATTTAGGGAATATAGGTGAAAATTCAACCTGTCATGAGCATTTTTGGCAAGAACAGACTAAGACAGGGACTTTGAATCTACATGYAAACAAAAGAATGCGTATGGCAGTGATGAATCTAGCAGGAAGAGATTCTGCCTCTGAACTAAGATTTGAACAGTTTAAAAAGGCAGTAGAATCACCTCCAGCATATATTTACCAATGATGGTTTTCTTTACCTTTTTTTTAGAATTTGGAAAGCCCGAATTTAGTTGTACTTTACCTCATTGTTTACACTTGTTGCAGTTGAGTCAGAATAATCTGAAAACAGTCTTGAAGGCAGAGCATGCCATACCAGTGTTCAGCAAATGCTGCCATTTCTTTTTGCCATCTTAACACAAAGACTGAACTTCACCCAGCCTGTGAGACTGGCCTTATTCTCTTTGCTTGGTTAGAGCCAGTACTGCTTTTAGGGAATAAAACACTCAAGACTTCCAGAGACCAACATTCTGGCAGCTGTCGGCAATACCCAGCAAAATCGCTGGTGTTCCTGGAAAGCCAGGCGTAATGCTCCGCATTGGAGGGTGCCATCTACTGGCACTTTTTCCTCCCAGTTATACCAATCTGACTGCCCTTCTCGAAAGAGACAATCTCATGGCGATTCTCAATTCTCGCATTTCTAAAAATGCTTACAGCAAGTCTGTCAGAYCCAATTGTTGCTACGTAGTGCACTATCTTTTTTTTTCATCTCTTCTTTAGACCTGTTGTCCTATCTCTCCTGCAGGAAATTTTATAATCACCTTCCTAATATGCACGACAAATCTATTATTAAATAGGCAATTATCAAATTACAAATTATAAAATGATCATATTATGTTCTATTAGTGGTTTCTAATGGAAATAAAAGCTATGACAAAAGCCGATGAAGGTCAGTTAACATACTGAGTACGACAATTAAARCCATAATCAATCAGCAACTGTTACCATTCGCAGTTTGCAGTTCCATTGTGATGAGCCCTACACATCTATGCAATATTCCGGATTGATTTTTCCCTTTTTTACACCAAATAGGCCACTAGAATATTCCATACACCCCCTGACATTTTGAAGAGCAGTTTCTGCTGCCAGTTCAACTGTGTTTTTAASAAAGCATTCAATGTTTTATGGAATCTGGAAGACCTCTTTGGCCTATGATGCTTCAGTTCAGAGTATGCGCTCGCTTTGCAACAGAGTAATCACCTACTTTGTCCTATACTTGGGACCRAGTGTACCCTCAGCAAGTTTGCAGATGACACCAAGCTGAGTGGTGCAGTTGATACGCTAGAGGGAAGGGATGCCATCCAGAGGSACCTGGACAGGCTTGAGGAGTGGGACCCTGAGAACCTCATGAGGTTCAACAAGGCCAAGTGCAAGGTCCTGCACCTGGGCAGGCAATGTCCAGTATCAGTACAGACTGGGGGATGAATGGATTGAGAGCAGCCCTGCCWAGAAGGACTTGGGGATACTGGTGGATGAAAAACTGGACATGAGCCGGCAACGTGCGCTTGCAGSCCAGAAAGCCAACCGTATCCTGGGCTGCATCAAAAGAAGCATGGCCAGCAGGTCRAGGGAGGTGGTTCTGCCCCTCTACTSTGCTCTGGTGAGACCCCACRTGGAGTACTGCATCCAGCTCTGGGGTCCCCAGCACAAGGAAGACATGGACCTGTTGGAGCRGGTCCAGAGGAGGCCACAAAAATGATCAGAGGGCTGGAACACCTCCCCTCTGAAGAAGGATTGAGAGAGTTGGGGTTGTTCAGCCTGGAGAAGAGAAGGCTCCAGGGAGACTTTGTTGCAGTCTTTCAATAAATAAAGGGGGCTTATAAGAAAGATCGAGAGACACTTTTTAACAGGGCCGTAGTGACAGGTCAAAGGGCAATAGTTTTAAGCTGAAAGAGGGTAGATTTAGATTGGACCTAAGGAAGACATTTTTTACGATGAGGSTGACGAGACACTGGAACAGGTTGCCCAGAGAAACTGTGGGTGCCCCATCGTTGGAAGTGTTCAAGGTCAGGCTGGATGGGGCTTAGAGCAACTGGATCTAGTGAAAGATGTCCATGCCCACTGCAGGGGTGTTGGACTAKATGATCTTTAAAGGTCCTTTCCAACCCAAACCATGCTATGTTTCTATGATTCTATATGTATTTGTACCYACCACTAATGAGTATGTATCATTATGGCATCAAGGTAGCTGATTCAAAAGCATTCTGGGACTGCTGTACCAGCAATAAAACTTATCTTAAAGACATGAAAACCTTTTATTTCCATGAAGATTGAATTCTAGTGTAGTAAGGAACACAGCTAAAGACTTAAAAGTTTAAAGGATACATAAGGTAACCATGCCAAGATTATAAAGAAATGCATTGTTACTGATATTAGAAAAAAAACATTGATTATGTTAAAAGAATAAAATACTTTTTCAAAACTTGGAAAGTCTTTCTCAGCTATGTGTTACTTTGTGATTGCATGCGAACAACATGATTAAGATTTATTCTTCCAGATGTAATGAGGTGGAATATGTTTCTTTTACTTTGTAGACAACCTCAAATACTTTTAAGTTCAATGCACTTTGGATATTTCATGCAGTTGCATAAGAGCACGCCAACCTGTTCCACATATGCTTCATATGTAACCTTGATGTGGCTTACAAGAGCCATGCACAAACTATGTATTTGACATTGACAGTTCGATCCTTGATCCTGAAAGTGCATCACATACCATTTGCACAGCACAGGGAGATGCTTGTGTGACTGTGCTATCAGTGCCCCTGAGATGATCATAAAGAGTAAATCACTGAGAGAGTGAATTAATGACATAAGAAAAAAGGTTATGTTTGAACCTGAGATCTAAAAATAATGTAGATTGTGTCTAAAAAGGTGTACGCAGAAAATAATTGCTTCAGCTCAATGCATCTTTACAACAGATACTTTTTGGGTTTTAATTAAGTATATGGTTCTTTGCATCACAAAGATCTTTTCCATCCTTGAGGATATTTAGGATAGTTTGATCTAGGACAAGCAGAGCGGATTATGTTGGTCTACAGTCTTGCTGTAAAATGAACCAAGACAAGTTGCAAGCTGCTATTACTTGCTCTACCTGGGGAGAGACTGGCTCAATGGAAAATGTGCTTCAACTGGGAGAAAGCATAAAAATATAAGCATGGAATAAATTTATAGGTTACTAGTACTTGGATTTTTTGTAGAGCTTTGTTAACAACTTTCAGTAGTGGCTACCCTGCACATGTAAAGTCTTTAGTGTTCGGGATGAACTTGTGTGAAAAGGCTTCACTTTCTTTCAGATAGCGCAAATAGCATTGAACAACTCTTTCTCATCTCTAAAGCTGTTTATAGTTGAAGGTTTACAGAATTCCATGAAGCCTGAGGTTTTTTTGTTGTTGTTGAACTTGTGGAACCACTAGGTTACATGTGCAAAGGTACAGCCAGGTGTTTCCCAGTGCCGTGCAGAAATGAAGACAGCCCTACAAGTGACTCTGCAGAGGCACCCACAGCAGTGTGTGTATGAGCAATGAACTCAGGGGGTTGGGGGTTTCCACCTGCATTCAGTGTCGTCTGCTGTGCTGAAGTCTTACGGGTGTCTTATTGATTTGCTAGCCCCAGGATGGCACAGTCGACAGGAGATGACTTCACTCATCTCTGGTTTGGGGGGGGATTAGAGCAGTACCATTTGCTTTGGGGCCTTTCTGCAGAAGTCTGCAAGGCTGGTGTGCTCCACCTGCCCTATCTGTCCATTCAGAGGTCCTGTCAAGTGCACCTGCACCCTACATGTGATGTGAAGTGCATGCCCACATGCTTTTTATGAACAGGGATCTTGACGGGGCCTTTGTGCGGCTCCCCTTTAAGCAAGGTATGAAGCAGTTGGAGGATCTGTGCTGCAGCACACTGCAGCTGTAGCCCCCTTCTATTTTGGAAGAAAGCATAAAAAAGAGAAAGGTAGTGATCAATTATCTGTTGGCAGGTCTTCATGAGAGTTCGGCGGGGGACAGTATTCCGGGCACAAGTGCGCTTGGGCAACCACATTACTTTGGCCTAAATTTGTCCCTGTGGTTTCAGTCAGAATTGATATTGTTCACTTTGAAATTGCTGTGTGCTGCTGCTGATGTGCACAGCTGAGCAGCTGCTCCCTCTCARGACAAAGGAGGCTGCACTTCAGAATGTGTTGAAGTGATTTCTGATTGTAAAGCATTTTGGGGTCCTTCAGACTAAAAGGCATTTTTACCACTTCTGCAGCTACTGGTGTAAAGGGAATGGACAAAAAGTTCCCTCAAGCTGGTATAGATGAAACTTGACTTGAAATAGAACTTCAGTAGTTCTGGAAAGTTTCTATTCTTCTTTGTTTTAATCTGCCGACTGTAATGGCCAGGGTTTATACATAATTCTCTTTAGGGCATGCTCCTAGTGTAATTAGTGACAAAACCTGACTTTAATTAATGAGTAGGATAAGGCTTTAGGGATAGTCATGCAGCAAAACTTCTCAGCCTAATGAATTGATTTCCATTGAATTGGCTAGAAATATAATATCATTAATAATGAATTGGTTCATTGTAAGGATACCAGTAGACACTAGAAATGAGCAGATGTTACTTTTTTTGCCTCAGAGGCAAGTATGAAAGGTTGTTTCCCCAGTAAGTTCTTTAATGATGTTGGCAGAATTTGTAATGAGCAATGTAGCAGTGTCTTGGGCAGAGATAAGGAGCGAGTGATTTATAGACGTGATGCCTCCAGGTCCAGTTAAAGCAAAGGTCCTGCAAATGGAGCGCCTGGCCACTTGTCCTGCAGAGGAAACAGCTGAAGGGTCCTAAAATATTCTTGCAGGCACTGYCTCTTTAATCTTCCTGAAAATTATCCCTGCATAGATAAGGGGTAGGTAAATGATGAAAAGGTCATCAAAAGCAGCAGCATATTAAAAAGCCCAATGACCAAAAGTAATTATTTATTTGATGAGGAGGCTGGAGCTGGCCCCAAGCAGATAATTTGAACAATCCCATTGCCCTGTAGACTCCACTGCTCCACACTGGGAAAGGGATTTCTAAAATGCTACACTGCCACTAGYGTCATTCCGTTTTGGGAATTGAACATCCATAATGCAGTGCCCGTTCTTTAAAGGTTGTGATTTTTCATTCCTTATTTTTCTTATTTTATAGACTAGGTTCTTTCTAATCACATTCAAAAGCCTGTACGAGATRTCTCCATTTGCATCCAGTCTTCGAATTAAGAACAGAAGAGACCGCAAAACAAATGGATGGGAAAAATCAAAATTACCATTTTGATTCTCATAAATATTCTGCGAGCAGCAGCCAAACCTTATTCATCATGGATTCTCTTCCAAATGAGTTATGTTTGAAAAACTCAAACCTCGGGAAGTTCAGAGGACTGGAGCTTCCCATTCCTAATGCAAAGATGACAGAAACTTTGTTTTACTTTTGCATAGCTCAAGGAATGTTCCAGTTACAGATGAGGAAGGATTCATGCAAGTCGCTCTTATGAACTTTGTTTTCCAGATTAGCTGCAAACCAAAGTTACTTTCCATACATGCTGACATACAGGTGTTTGCATATAAACTTACTTCTATAGGAATCAGCAGCTAGTGCTATGCTATCACACCATAAACACCCATTGCCACAGCAGTGCAGTAATGCTCTGTTGATTTCTTCCTTCATTAGAAGTCTCAAAACAAATGCCCTTAGAATTGCATATCTATATTCCTGCCAACAAAATCCACATTTTCAAGCCCAAATACTTGTTTCCTATGTGGAAAGGACCGATTCTCTGAACTGCAGAAAAATTCACAACCCCAGTGAATTCCATTGGATACGGTGAGTGACTAACAGTGAAAATCAGGCCACTCTCATTCAGATGTTTGAAAAATAGCCTAAGTATCTAATATCTAAGCATACTTGTTCCAAAATGCTGGTTATGAAAATGTGTCTCTTTGTAAGCGTTTTAGAGAAAAAAATGTGGGTTTGATGTTTCAAACATGGCTTCCAATTGAACTTATCTAAGCTGAACCTGCACTTGTGCCCCAGAGAGAAAACACAAAAAGACTTAGCATGGGTAAGAAAATATGCCTTCAAATATGGGAGTCCAATTAAATTCCCTAGATTCCAGTCGCTATTAGCAACTGAGAAGAATAAGGAAGAAAAATAGGTTGATCTTCATGTATTTATTTAGATTTAGGGAACAAAAAAGACATCCATCCAAGGCTCTACTTTTCTACTATCATTACCACACAACAAATACATTCTCACAACATTAAATAATCACTTCAACAGGAACTAAGCCAACCAGCCAGCTACCTACAGGGCATCCTGGGGGACAGATGAAGAAGTAAAATAAGTACCTGTGAATACTCTGGAAAACGGTAAATCTCCACTTTCCAGTAGCATTAACACTCCTGCTTCTAACCAACATGAAGGGCAAAATGCTCAGCCAATCTTACAAACTCATTATGATACAAGATTGAATATTTCCTGCCCTGCTTATTTTGTTAAGTTTTATTTTGTTGCATAGTTAAGTGGCCAGTGTTATTTTGGGTGGCAAAGAGAACTTTCTGCTTTGGAAGGAAAAAGAGAGCCTGGTTGACCGTGCTAACAGCTAACAGCACCCCTAAGGTGAGGGGTGTGCAGACTAACTTAGTAGGTCGCTGTGGAAGTAAGTCTGCATGCCAAAGCAAAGATCTTTAGTAGAGGGCTGCTTCAAGACACAAGAAGAGGATGTGCACAAGTAATGGGTTGCATTTGTTATGCACTTTTTGCATATGTGGGTAGATTTTTAGGTATTATATGGCATGCTGAATGTATTCATAATACCATATATAATAACGCAAATGAAATATTTGCCTTACCCAAACATGCTAATGGCCCGAGGGTACAATATCACGTACCTAGAACTAATTAGGGCTGAATGCTGCAGCAGGAAGACACAAATACCATGCAGAGTCAGCTACGCAACACCACACTGTAGGGGAAAATGACCTGACCATGGAGGGTGATCAATAAATGTCCAAAGCACCAAGACTGATAATGTTCTGTGCAGCCACAAAATATGTCCTCATGTTCTTCAGTTGTTTTGCTACTGATTTTGCCACACTGAGATACGTAGTGTCAGGGAAAGGCACCCTCAGACTTCCGTGCAACAAAAACACAAATATAAAGATTTGCTTTTTCTTTCTGGTCACAGTATTTTGAAGTCAAATATATTTATATAAATAAACCTCTTAGTCTGGAAAGGAAATAGATGCAGCTATGAAATAATTATTACAGCTATAGTAAGAATTCCAAGCCTTATGAAGGAATTCTTCAAAGGCTCTATATTAACAAAAGAAAAAAAAATCTTTTAATATATTTCTTTCTGCTTTTGTAAGTTTTATGAGAAACTGATAGAGTTTCATTATGGGAAGCAGGTTTTGGATGTTAATTCTCTGCTCATCTGTCTCCCCAAGCCCCTCAGACATTAATTAAACTTTTATAGCCATTCAGACTAACATCTAAACATTCCAACTCGGAGAGGCTTAAGTACAGCCTCAGGCTATATCTGGCCCAAATCCACCAGAATGGCTCCATGCCTAATCCTCTGTTCCAGCTATTGACTGTTCTTGACCCCTTTTTCTTTCACTTTTATCATCTATTATCTTAAGGGGGCTTATTCTGCCCTGGTCTGATTTTGTCCACTGGCATAACAAATTCTTATTTTTTCTGTACCCCACGTTCCTGTGGCCAGCTAGTATTCTTCCCAGTAACACTTTCAGAGACTTGAAATATCTTGACAGTTTGACTTTATATCAAAGTTACACAATGAGCGATGGTAGCTATTTGAGCTTGCGCTTCCAGATGGCATGGGATCAATAGATGGGATGTGACTCACAGCTARCTAGATATTTGGCCTTTGAAGTGTGATGTTGCAGCTCCTTAGTAAGTGTTCCAAGCCTTATTGTTTTGAAGGCAACYGCATGCTGATATTCGGTGAGGGAGGGATGCAAACCGTTAGAGCTGAAGAACATTTGGGCTGAGGTTTGCCATTTGAGTCCTAAGTTTGTCGCTATATCCCACCACATTTCATAGTTCCAGCATCTAGATGCACTATGACTTATACAGATGTCTCAGCTCCCATTAGTGTCAGTGGCATTTTAGAGAGTGATTCAGTGACTTTTGGGAAAGACAAACAGTTATTCAGATACCACTGACCGTGGGAACTACATCTCCACTGCATATATTTGGACCTTAGACAAGCAACACCTATATTGTAGACAGGTAAAATTAGGTCAGGTCTCCTGTATACAGGTATAAAAATCTACCTACACACAACAGTTGCGTGAAAAATACTCTTTAATGGAGAATCGAGAAAATATTTTCCAGCACACTGAGGATCCCTCAACTATTTGGGTAATGTTTTCTAGACACATAGTTAGCCCTTATTTTTTTGCCAGTTGAACATTATGGAGTTCTTCAGATTTAGTAACTCATTCACAAAAATATACAGCAACAAAATAATATTGCTCTCTGGGACAAAGCCCAGTTTTATTAGTAAGTAATTCAGGTTTGTGATAGAAAGCATAGCGCCTCATGTGAAAAGAAGACACCGTCTCTGGCTGCCAGTGGCTTCCAACAGGACTAGGGAGAGGGCTGTGATACCCTTGGGAATCATTAGTCCGAGAACATTTCGGATTTTAGAGAGTATTAATGAAAGGATTTTTCTATGCACATTGCTTTATTTTTGTCTAATTTTCTAAATCTTGTTTTTCTGTGTGGCAGAAACGTCGCTTGTTTAGATGTTCCTCTAAAAAAAAATCTCTGCTTTCCTTACTTGTCAAAGTGTTTCTTAAAGTGTAAAGTAATAGATGACAGTATCTGTGATGCTAGATTTCTGAGGAGGACATAAGCTCTTAGTAATATTTAGTAGCTAATGTGGGCAGTTGTACTACAAGGTCTGGCATCCCCAAATGGCAGGATGAGGCTGGGTCAGTGAGAGGGAAGCCAAAGGAAGAAAGAGTCCCTGTGCCTGAAGGTCCACCTGCTTTAACTTCAATAGGAAGACAAGTAAGATCTCACCCAGAATTGTAACAATTATGTTTAAAGAAATATTAATGATTGTAATGTTGAATCACATTAAGCCAAGTCTTGGGTATTCAGCAGTTATGGAGAATTAAGAATACTGACTGAAAATTTGAATCCTGATTTCAAATGGTTCAGTTTGTCTTAGCAATTTTAAATCAGTTAACATGCCGACCAGCAGTTAACAAATACTTGGTACTCCATACCAAGGAGTGAAACTTTGTTATAGTTAACAGTGGTAGTTATGATTGCTCTTCCGGTGTGTAACTATGCAATCATTAYACTTCATTAATCACATTCAATAAAGAGGTAGTGCTATTTCCTAGTACTGGGAAACCTTCACAGCTCCACTCTTCAGAGATTATTCGTATCCCCAAAAGCACTATTACTCTTTTTACTCCAGGCTCTTACCAAAGCAGGAAACCTCAGGTTTAGTGTTTTGTAGTTACATTACCAATTACTAGATGTGTCGAGCAAACTCTCCAGTATTTTTTAGTACCCAATATTGCAAACTGTTTATACATAAAGTGAATAGTTATGATTATGTCTACTGCTCATTCTACATTCAGCAAAACTTACAGAAACGAGAAGAGAATGACTTTGTGGGAAACCTACTGGCCAAAAGCTACAGGCAGCTCTATTTAAAAAGCTTGTTGCCAAATCCTATTTTCTAATCAAGAACAGGATGTTAAATTTGCACAGTAAATGTACTGAAGCATAAAGAACTGATTATTTAGATCAGTCTTCTGTTTAGAAGGGGAAGGAAGTCAAATGGTGTGTATCTACAAAATGCAATTTTTATGAGGGTTGAGCATTAATCCTGGATCCTGCCACTTTGCAGTTTTGATATATTAAAAAAGCTGTTAGATAAGTCTGGCAGTTGCCAAAGCAAATTAATTAAGGAAGAAAACTATAATATGTTACTTGTTTCTGGTAAAATAGCATGAAGTTATAAAGTGAACGCTGAAAGAATTTCCCCTCCCCCCTAATCCTCATTCATTTTCGTGAAGATTAATGATGAAACATCTAACAGAGCCTCATTAGGTGCCAAAAGAAATGGCATATATGTTAACATCCCTCTAGGAGCTGTGGCTATGACTCCAGGAAATTAATTTATAATTCATTCTAATATGGTTAAGACTTCTTACTGTTTCTTCCTGGATGTTACAAGACAGGCTCTAAATATCAGAACTTGCAAAAACTACACAATAAATAAGATCAAGCTGTTCCTTGCACCAGAGAACTAGTATAGAAGCTGGTTTTTTTCTCCGCTTTCTTCTGTCATCTTCATCTTGCTTAAAATACACAGTAAGAGCTCTGCCAATTGGGATGTTAAATGACTTCTTGATTGTAGCATATAATTAAAACTTCCCCTTCTGCTTTTTTTCCACATCAGTTTATAAAGGATCTACTTGAATTTGAGGCAAAAAAAAGACATCTGGCTTCATGGCTTTGTGTGGGCTGAAGCTAGTTATATTCCTTTTTTTAATATATATTTGTAGTGAGTCAAGCCTAAAATAATGAACACTCCTTACCCACTAGAATATATTCCTTCATGCTGAGAGGTGAAATAAATTCTGCCATGATCACTGAAAACATGTCAGAGCCATTATTGCACATTGCGCTACTTTGGCCCATTACCGAAAAGCTTACAGCCCTACACAAAAAACAGCTTTTCAATATGAAAAAATGCAATCACCCAAACCCTTTTCTTCCAGGTCCTGCTTGTGGCTTTAATTAAAAAAATAAAACACGTTAAGACTACTACTACTTCTACTACAGCATATTGTATGAGAGAGAGTGTTTGTAATAAAACCCTGCCTATTTTTCTAGAGCATGCCGGAACTACAGGTTTTAAAGTGCCGAAAATATTTTTGCTGGGTCAACATCATCACAGCCGTGCATTTATACAGTGTCCTTGCTAAGAGTCACAAGGGTGCTTTACAATGAAGCTCATTAAAAATGATCAATATTTAAGAACTGTTAAAAGAAGCAGCAAACATATATATTTGATGTAGTTTTAAATGCTGGAAGAGACCGGGTAGTTTTAAAACAGTGGTGGAAAGTTTAAAAATCAAATAGTATAATTAGAAAAATGCATGCRTTCTTAATGTCTTAAGGTCATAAGGAGGGCAAACAAAGCAGCTATCTGCTTCTGCTGGCAAAAGAAAGYCGTAAAACATGGACGGTGAGAGCTGACAAGGTAAGCTGGAATATAGCTGTCCTCGCAGGGCCGGTGAGTGAGCGGGCGGCGGGGATGGAGGGGACTCCCCCGCCTGCCGTTGTGCTGCACCAGTAACGGAGCAGCTCCTTGTGCTCAGCGGTCAGGCAGCGCGTGGAGTATTTGAGAGGGATCTGGTTTATTCTAAATCCATTTCCCAGAGTAAAATAAAAGGAAATGAGAAGGTTTTGCAGTCTCCTTCAAAGATGGTTGTGCTTTAAGTCTGTCAAGCCTTGGTGAGCACCGGTCTGAACTGGGTGAATTTTGTTGCTTAGCAAAATCTGGATGTTTTGCCAAGCGATAAACTGGATCTTTCAACAGCCTTTCTAAACTGCTGGGATTGGGATTACAATCTCTCAAAATATCAAGGCTGCTTCCTCCGCCTCGACCGTGCTATACCCACCTCCTTGGCCACCTCCGTGACGCGGCAGCGGTTTATCCCGTGCAGGAGGTGTTGGGGTTGAGATACCTGTGGGATTCACTTGCGAGTACCTTGCAGCTGTGAGAATAGGCTGTGAGCTGCTTTTGAAAGAGAAAGAGAAGAGAGGTTTGTTGGGCAGCATCGCGTACGGCTCTTGAAGACGGAGGAACATGTCAAACCCCGAATGAACTCTGAAAACGGCCAGGATGGGGCCGATTCAGCACTCCAGCACATGGCATCTGGCAGTGGTCCCTGGGGGACCACACACCCCAGAGTGAGCTCAGGAGGTCCCCTGACACCCCACCGATGCCGCAGCAGTAGCAGGGGAGAGGTTTAGGAGCCAACTGTAACGAACCCATGCACACCCCAGTAGCTCCCTTTACTCTGGGGGAAATKACTTTTTTTAGAGAAAGGGTAACATTTCTGTTCCTTTACCAACTTTTTACTTTTATCTAGAGTTGTCGGTAACAGCAGTGTTACTAATTGCTAAATAAGCACATGTAAAACAGCCAGATGAATACATTCTTAAACTGGAGCGCTTGCAACAGCTTCACAGTGTTGCCAGGCAGCTGCCGGGTGCTGGGCCATGCAAGGACATCAATCTGTAACGAGCAAAGTGTTTTCACTTCTACCCTGTGCATTTTGTTCACTGGCAATACCAAACGGCAACCCAGCTACAGCAGGATCTTCGCTCCCTCAGTGGCAGAGCTCCCCCAGCCTGGCGACACGCCGAGCTYGAGCCCCATCCACAACTCCAGCGCCACGGGAACAGGCATTCCTTACTGTCGCAAAATGAAACTACAGTTAAAAGAAAAACTACTGTTTGCCATGTGGAGAGGYGAGGAATAAAGGATGAGGAGATGAAAAAGAAAGGTTCCTTTCTTCCCAAACAGTAAGGTAAAATGAATGACAGCAGATGCATCTCCCTAGAGTAGTGCCACTAGGAAGTGATTGCAGCTAGACTTCCCTGCTGTGGCATGCCATGCCATGCCGTGCCGTGCCGTGCCGTGCCGTGCCATGCCATTCCTCCGTCAGCCAAACAGCAAGCAGGCTGCAGCACGTGTTTCTGGGCCATATGGCCAGATTTCCTTTGCACAGGGAGAGGACAGGGCTTGGGCATGCATGGGACTTTCCAAGATACGGAGTCAGGAGGTGGCTAAAGCATTTTGTAGGAAAGTCTGCCTGAGTGGCAGCACAAATACAGCAAATTAACCCCAAMGAATTGCATGCACACAGCTTAAAAAAATCTGGGACTGAGGTGATAACTAACACACCAGTCTTTATTTCAACCTGTGCCGGGAGGAGAGCAATATACACTATACTGAATGCTCACAATTTTAAGCACTTCTTGAATTTTCTAAAACTCCTCTGCCTCCTATCTTGAAGGACATGTTAAGTGGAGAGCTTTTCTGAGCTCTGTATAGATTGCCACATACAGTAAACCTTTAAATAACTGAGTGTCTTAAGCTCATGGGATCACTATATTTTGCAGAGGCTTGGGCCTTTACCAAATGTGTTCCTCCATCAGGGCTGGGGGGCAGTTCATAAAAGCTAACACACTTTTAAAAAAGGTTTGAAGCGACAGCTTTTTGCATGCCCATTATCCAACAGGTCTGACCGCTCTCTCCCGCGGTGAGACTGACAGACTGCATGCGGCAGGGAGGAGAACGAGCAGGGAAAGCCCGCGAGAGCTTTATTACCAGTTCCGTTCTACTTGTACATACCTGGCTTTCCTCTGTGAACGAGGAATGATTTCCTTTTATTCTATCACTGCATTTTCAGAGGGTTTCTTGTCTACTTGAAATGTGACTGCGAAAAAATGTCAAGTTTCGCTGAACAAATTCACTCCCTGTGTGGATCCAGTCACATCTGCTAACCACAGTGATGAAGCATTAGCTAGTTCTCAGCTGAAATGTTCTGGCCTTCGTCCAAAATATTTTGGTTTTCAGCCTAAAAACAATAATGTTCAGTTCTAGTATGTAGCTTTTAAATAAAAAGAAGACACCCCCCCCCCCCTTGTTTTTTTTTTTTTTGTAAGGAAAGCAAACACTTCTGGCCCTCCATTTTTGTTCAGCAACAAATACGATTTCTTGTCAGAAGGTGGTTTCTGTAGAAAATTTTACCAAGCTTATCACGTATCAGCTCCACTTACAGCCAGTGAAGCAGTGCAAGATATTAAAGCTATTAAAAGGAAATTTTTTTTGGCTGTTGCAAATTTTGGTGTTAGTTACTACTGCATGTAAGTAGTCTTAAGCTGAATAGCATGAGGGATGGGAAGAAGTGTTAGAGGCTGAGAGGGAGAGCTGGCACATATCACAGGGAAGAGCTCTAGTAGGGGATTGCCATCTTGGGCACCAGGATGATCTTGTGAGGAGGCAGCATTTGTATTGCAGAAGCTGTTGCATGGCTGGCTACTTATTTAAAGGAAATGAAAGCCTAGAAGATATGGGAAAAGTGATGTCCAACAGCTAGTGCCTGTTTATTTCCTACCTATCTGGCTGCCTGTCTTTTAGGGTATTACTGCCAATAATCAGTTGTCTCTGCACCTTCATCCCATCTTGGGTAGCAAGATTTTCCTGTAGGAATGACAAGGAGCCTTGAATGTTTCCCATAAAATTCACAATATCTACCTTGACATTTCAATATGCCTGTGAAGATTTTTGTCATCAACTCTGATGAGCATAAGTTGGAGTGTTAGCGTTTCCCTTGGACACAGACACACCACCTGAGGAGCGTGAAGCAAGCAGGAGAGTTCCTCACACGACAACAGATCTTGGCACTGATGCTTAAAGGAAGATTTATATCTCTTCACAAAACCTCTTAACAGCCTGCAGATTTGAAGAAGAGGAACAGAGGAGATGATAGCATCTTTTGTAGAGAAAGAAATACCATCCTTCTGTGTGGAAGAATGATCTCACAAACAACAGCCAACATAGCATGTTCTGCTTCCAGTCCATATCTTATCAGCTTGGCAGATTGCAGATTGCCCACAGACATCCTGTCTGGACACACCAGGGAACATGGTAATCGTCTTATTGCATTCAAGCATGCAGCATCCTGAAGTATGTGGCTCTGACCATGCTGGAGGTCAGGCTTAGAGGCTTGCTGGCTGAACATCAGGTAAGATGAACAGCCCTGCGACTGCCATATATGCACAGTATGGATGCATCCGTTATTGCAAATTAGGAGATCCTTCATTCTTGCACCAAATCTTGGGAGGGCTAGCAGGTATATCTCCTACTTATTGAAGGCAGAGAAGTAAAACTCAGTGTCCTGGTTTCGGCTGGAATAGAGTTAATTTTCTTCCTAGTAGCTGGTGTAGTGCTGTGTTTTGGATTTAATAGGAGAATAATGTTGATAACACACTGATGTTTTAGTTGTTGCTAAGTAGTGCTTACACTAGTCAAGGACGTTTCAGCTTCCCATGCTCTGCCAAGTGCATAAGAAGCTGGGAGGGAGAATAGCCAGGACAGCTGACCCAAGCTGGCCAAAGGGATATTCCATACCATATGATGTCATGCTCAGTATGTAAACTGGGGGGAGTTGGCCAGGGGGGCAGCGATCACTGCCCGGGGACTGGCTGGGCATCGGTGAGCGCATAATGAGCAATTGCATTGCGCATCACTTGTTTTGTATCTATTTTTATTATTATTATTATTTTTTTTCTCTTCCTTTGCTGTCTTGTTAAGCTGTCTTTATCTCAATCCAAGGGTTTTACTTTTTTTTTCCTGATTCTCTCCCCAATCCAATYGGTTAGGAGGGAAGGGTGAGTGAGCGGCTGTGTGGTACTTAGTTGCTGACYGTGGTTAAACCACAACACTCAGATACGATGACACCAAAAATACAGAGAGGATACCAGAAAGAGAAAATCGATGTTAATAAGAAATAAGCAATACAGAAAAACAAAGTGCTGCCTTGCGAAGGAGAGGGAACTATGGTTAGGCAAAGAAGATAGGTAGGGTATGTACAAGTTAATTTAGAAATATACTATATTGGACCCTAYTTCCCTGCCACAGCAGTTGTGCAACAAGTAGCAGTTCTGCAACAAGTAGCAGWTCAAGGAGGAGGAAAGTTCAGACACACTCTTTTTCAGCCACTGCCATGACGAGGGCTCACGGCATTAGCATCCTGCCTCAGGGAGAAACCTGGATCATGACAGTGCAGGGGAGATACAGAGCTGGCTTTTGGGTACACTTTCTTTCTGAATCCTCTTTGGAAAGCTAAGGAGAGGTAGATTGGAATAGACAAAAAAATGTTTCTAATACTGTTTAATAGTTTGAAGTTTTAAGATAGCTGATGATGTAGACATAAAGTTTTATAAGCAATTCTCTGACAGTTTTTTAAGCAATTCTGTGTCATTGGAATAATACACTAGTAATTTATATAGTTTGCCCTAGCTCACGAAAGAATTCCACAGAATGATTTGTAAAATTGTCATTATGAAACTTGAGAACATTTTCATTCTTCCATCTAACATTTATTTCACGCCATAAAAGTATCTTATGTTCCTCCGATGTGTTTTGCGCACTAGAGACAYCATATTGCACATGGATACTTTCTTAAAAACATGAATGTAGCTCTAACTTCTGAAGTATTCTCAGCTCTGGGATTCAAGCTTCTGCCAAATTTCTAGCCATCTAGCAGTTTTGGTTGGTTGTCTTTACAACCAAACGGGACCATAGATTCAACATTGACATCCGTAGGAGCATGGTCAGTCAGACCTTGGATTAACATAGAACAGAATGCCCATCTGTAAACTGAACTGGACTGACTTTGATTTGACTTTGGATCAGACCTCTGTGGAAAAATATATCCAGCAAGTGAAAGAAATTCAACATTATAGTAAAGTCATTTGCTCACCAGCTGTTAAAAATAAATAGCTATACAAATGATGTGCCATAAACTAAGACTACCGTTATGCATAAGAATGTGTCTCTTTCTTTGACGACCGCTCTTCGTTTCGTGATAAGGTGGTGAATGTGCTTGTCCTTAGGAAGGCTTTATCATTGTTGGTGACATTCGTTAATTGTGCTTTTATGCGATGCTTGTGCCACCCAAAATGCTTTCAGGTCTTCAGTGAAGGGTAACTGTCATTCTTCTTCCTATAATACTTCTCCCAACTAGAACAAGAGGCATGTGGTTGTATCCAGCACTCCCACAACCTCCCAGGGAAACAAAGAATTTTATCACTGAGGCRGCATTCACATTCCATCCAAAGCACACATAACTTAATGGAAAATGTGAAATAAGCTGAATGACACRTAAGTGAAAAGCTGCATTGTCTTGTCTTGATATGGAGAATTTTAAGTAAGATAAGAATAATGGTGCTGACCACTTACTTGGTGTCTTTTGATGAAACTCCTTGAAAGAAATCTTCATATATTTTACCTTTGTGAGATATGGCAGGTAAGTATGTGTTTCCATTTTGTGGAGAAACAAACTGAAGCACACCGAAGTTGGGAGTTACCCAGCTATGTATGTACTGAAGCACTTGCTCAGAGCTGTGACTGGAAGTCAAGACTCCCTTTGCTCTGATTCAGTAAGCACTATTCTCCTCCACTCACCCAGTTTCCAGTAAGAAGTTGTTCAGTAAAGTGACTTACAGAGCCTCCTGTTTGAATTATTTGACAGTCATCTTTGATATTTAAGGTGTGATATGTAACTCTTCATGATTTTTATTCGTATGCAAAATACAAAGTAGCACAGCTGAAAAAGAAATTTTAAAAATAAAAAAATGCCACTTTGCAATATTCAAGCACATACCGATTTTTTTYCCTTAAATCTTTAACTGCAAAAACATTTCTATGTCAAGAGCTGAAGGAAGATAGAAGAGGAGGCATTCATCACTGAGCTTTATATACAGACTTAAGTTTCAGCAAGGCCCTTGATAAATGCCACTTGATTGCAGGTTTCTGCCTACCTTACTGTATGTGCTAGGAGAAATGCATTGTAACAAATTAAATAGGAAGATGAATAACTTAGTGAATGGGAAGCATCCATACGAGAAGTTGTGTCATACTGAATAGAAAWGTTAAGTAGAATCCCATAGATATTGTTGGTCAGCGCTTGTACCTCTGGGGCACGCAATGGATATGAGTAATCCCAGGGAAGGCATGAACTGTGAACGGGTGCATCCTGCAAACAGCACAGAAACAAGAAAACTAATGAGCTTCAGGTGAAATGTGAAGGGATTTCAATCAGATGTGTAACTGGCTTGACATAAGATTACTGTCATTTCACTCTGACAGATTGGAAGCAATAAAAAATTACTAGTGCAATATAAAAGGAKTTCAAAGAGAAATCAGAGCGCTGTGTGAAAAACCTGGCAATAGACTACGTAACATTTTACTTGGGGAAAAAATAAAGAAACTCRGATTTCTTCTCTCTCCCCTTCAAAGCACTAGTTATTTGTGAAGCCAAAACGTAGAATCTTGGCTTCACAGGCATTCGAGCTGATGCCAGGCTATAATGATCTATGCTTACTGTATGTACACACAGCATTAAGAGAAGGCAATGTTATTCAAATGAGCCTGTGGTTTACTAGATGAATGTAATTACTTCTGGTTTGTTTTTGCCCCTAGGGGCTAGTTTTTGATGGAAGAAATTCAATATTAGTACTTAGATGACTTGCAGTATACAAGCAACACTGCTGAGAGCGTACCAAAAGCGGTGTTCAATTATAGCTCAGTGAAGTCAGTGAGGACAATGAGGTTACATCTGTTATTCACAACCTTCAGTGGAGAAAACTAGGTTGCACATAAACTGAATATATAGAAAAAAAAGATGCTGAGATCAAGCATGGGTACAATTTTGAGTGGACACCTACAGCCTCAGAGCAGTTTTTCCTCACATTAATTCACAATAATTTCTCACAATAATAAAGAGAGAAAGTTCGCGGTCTCAGAAAAGTCTGTAATTCCAAACTTCTCACATCTAAGGTGCGCACAACCAGCTGTTTCAATGGGAATGATTTTTGGAAGGAACCACTGCAAAAGTTTTGTAAAGTAGACTTCTTTCCTGCATCCCACATTAAAGCTCCTCAAACTGCTAAATGCATTTGGAAATCAGGCCTATCAGCAGAAAGCAGAGGGAGATACTTTGTGGTTAAACAGAGTGATAGGCAGTGATTCAAAGAGAAGTAAATCCTTGAACAGTAATGAATCCCAGGTTAAAAAAARCTAAAACATTTTCATGTTTAGCGGAAGGAAAAAGCAGTATTTACACAGATGAGGTCTGGCAAGTGAGCTCTACTTAGGCTAAAAAGCATTGAGGTCAGTGCTGATGTAGATTTACAATAGTGCATCTCTACTGGTACATGCAATTGTTAGTAATTAAAAAAAGATTACGTTTCAGCTGGTGCTTTGCCTGAATAGTTTCCCAGGCAAGCGCAGGAATGAGTGGGAGAAGGAGGGGTGCAGCMGAGGGCTTTTAGTGCTGGTGGGAGATGGCCTAGCTAATGTGTGTACACTTGTGTGGTTACCTAAAATAGTAACCAACCCAACTGAGCTAATATGAAAATGCTCTACTGAAGGGTTAGAGCATTAGAGAGGAGAAATGTGCAAAAAAGGTCCTCTCCTTCCTCCACAGAAGGTGCTGCCACATACAGATGTGTGAGGGAAAACGCTGACGCTGTCTCTTGGTTGCTATGGGATGGGAAAGAAGTGAACGAGATAAAGYGAGAAACGCATCTCTTATCCTTCACCATGTTTTGCTATAATGGAGCATCTTCACATTTGGAGGACCCTCTGTGACTGAGGCAATGACCAAAAAGTCATGTGGAAGAAGAAGTGAAGTGAAGAAGTAAAGACCAGCTTGTGGCCAGTACATGTCCCCTGTGCCACCAGGTCACTGGGCAGCCAAGTGGCCTGATGAAGGAGTGCTTGTTGCTCTCTCAGWCACCTTGTAGATGGCTCTGGGAATGGTCAGTGAGCCAACCACCCATCTGAGRATCACGTCCCTCATGAAAATGGGGTGGCATTTTCCAATATTGCCTTTATACTAAAAAAAAAGTGCATAAGAGGGAAAAAGGGTATTAAAATGAAAGGCACGAGAAATTGCCCACTCCATTAAAAGGCAGATACAGCAAAGTTAAATACTTGTCTAAGATGTATTTTGCTGCCGATGATTTCTGTCTGACTTTGAAGTATTTTCTGGTTAGTAGATTGACCCATCAAACTGACTGCCAAAATACTCTACACAGCCTTCCAGCACGGGAAGCATCTCCGTTAACAAATTTATCCTGAAATTTGTCTTCCCTGGAGTTGAGACTGACTTGGAAGTGAAGTTTCTCCTTCACCTTACTCCGTTTTTGATTGCAAGTGAATTGGCCTATGGGACTTTTCACAAACCCTAAATGAAGTAATTTAACCAGTGCAATTGTTCAACTAATCACTGCCTTTCCTCACGTTCATTTTTGTCTGATATGTCTTCCCTTTTGCTACTTAATGATGCTTCTGGAATCTCTCATCCAGGTGGGAGGACATAACTTGTCTGGATATCTTAGTTGCTACAAACCCCGTCATATTTACAAAATAGAAATATGCCTTTTCTTGGCAGACAGAAGGACAGTGCTGAGTAACATCACTCTGAATATGCATGAGTTTAAGAACATCATTTTTAATGCCATACAACTTCCACAGTAGTCATTATTCTGACATTTGAACAAGAATAATGAATATGGCTCATTGGAAGTCCTTGACAGAAATTRGGTACAATCATAAATAAATAAGCTTGGGGTATTGCTATGTCTGGATCAGGTGATATTTAATTATGGCTTGTTGGGTTACTGGAACTCCAAAGTATTCTTTCTGTGTGTATCACCTTTAGCCCGATTACCGTTTGTAAGAAGAGTTTGCAATTTGACTGGGTTGTTCATTAGCCATTTTCAAAAGAGGAACGTTGCTTGTCACCGCTGATGTAACGTGTCCGTGCTTGGGCTCCGTGCACAGCAGTCAACGAGGTGTGAGCCTTACGACGGTCCTGCAGCACACGAGAACTGGACRTTGACAGTGACATGGCTCTGGATACACGTTTCAGGTGCCACAGCAGCTCAGTCACTGGAAGGAGCTAGTAGCCACTGAAAAGGACAGTGACTGGCCCCAGCTTTATTTTGAACAGACCTGCCTTGTCAGTCATTGGAAAACCATCTGTGAACTGCTTAACCTTGACCATAATCTGTTTCTCCCGGTTGCTGAGGCAACTTTGTGCCAAAATGTGTTGGGGTGGATATAAATCTTCAGGTGGGACGTGACTTCTTGTGTCACAGTCCCAGCTYGCTTACACTAGGGTGTCAGTTTCTGTTTGTTCAAGGCAGTAAGGAATGTGTCTAAGTTAATTATTACTTGGGATTTCTGTACCTCTAAGTCTCTCAAACAGAAAAACATTGTTAAACACTTCCAGCAGCACCAAGACTTCTCTCATTTTCCTTTACGTGTCCCAGATTGATTCTGCCATGCATATTCACAATTGTGAACTAATTGTTCACAATTCTGTCCACAATTGTAACTAATTCTGCACATGGGATTATGTCATAGGATCTTATTTGGCAGGTGCAAGGTTGGAAAAATACAATTTAAATTTTTCTCCTGATTTTACATTTCCCAGTAACTAAGGAACGTGTATAGCAATAACACTTGTTGCAACTCCGTAGTGCACCTGAAAATCAGTTTGTTTGCTTGTTTTACTGCTCTGTTTACTGGTTTTAAGATCATAAATAGTAGCATATGAGGAATTTTCGTAAGGATGTCAAATGCTTTATATAGCTTTGTTGAGATAACATGAGTGCAGAAAAAATACTTGATTTAATGCAAACATCAATAAATACAAGACAAACATAAGCTGAATGTTAAACAAACGTACTGCAATTCCAGACGAATCACAGATAAGGGATCAGCTCCATCACTGCTCTCCTCCAGCTCTGCCCCCTCTTTGCAGTGAGCCTGGGACGCACCCACAACTCCAGCACTGCCAGCGTGCCCACAGTTACTCATCCCTGTCCTTTTCCACATCCCAGTTCCTTTCACTGACGGCCAGGGCTGGAAATGAGCTTGGAAGGAGATGAGGAGCCCACTTTGCAAATGAGAAACACTGTATGAAAAGTTTTGACAGGGGTTGTAAATATAAGCAGTGGGAAGAGGACTCTTGCCAAACACAGTCAACATCATGGTCTACCTGAAATATCAGATTATGCCCAAACTCAGTCTGTGGGTCTTAATGTGTTGGGGTCTGGGGGGAGGGGGTTGTTGGGCTTTTTAAAAAAATTATATTCTCTTACCCTATTGCCAGAGCATGTTTTTCCCACAATTGCTGGTAAGACTATACTTTCTGACGTGTGAAAGGTTTTCTTCAAAAATCTTCTTTCCAAACCTCTGAAAGGCCAGATTCAGTCACACTGGCAAGTGTAATTTTATGGAATGCTGCATCAGGACAGCAAGTTTTGGTACTGGCAGCTCGATAGACCAGTGTAACACCAAAGACCAGTTTACATCTTGCTTTCATGCAATTTTAATACAGAGCCTCAGGGGAGGCTCTGAGACACAGACCTTCACTTGAAGTATAAAGTTCAGAGTTCCTCCTCCAGCTCTGGCTCTTCTTTATTGTAGACAAAGTATTGCTGTCTGCAGGACCACACACTGAATACCTCAGATGAWAGAAAATGGTAAAGACACCACTTTGGGGTCCACCTGATTCAGTGCAGACATCTGACTCCCAGCTTGTCACTGTGAGTTCCTTTTGTAGTCATGGGGAAAAATGGACACTTCTAGGCATTATTCATCTTATCTGTAAAGCAGCCGGCTGAATTAGGTCAGATGAATCACTTCCTAGAAGCCACTGTGGAAGCAAGTGGTGGGTGACTAGCATAGACAGCCAACTGCACCATAGACATCTGACGTTAGCTGAGATGAGTCCCGTTTATGAGGGTTGCTGCCAAGATCAAATGAAGCTATAGATCAAGAGCATGCCTACGTTAGCTATTGTGTAGAAAAATTCAYCCCTTTCTTACTCTTAAATAGGGTTCTTGATATTTCTATTTTTTCCAAACTGAATTTGCCTATTATGCTACTTAGTGAGTGTCCTGTGGTATTGTCACCATACATGACCCACTGATTACTGAAATAGAAACTTCTATGTATTGAAATGCCATCAGACCTGAGTCACTGACACGACATGCAAAGTTATAATTTTTTAATAATTCCTATAAAGGAGTAGTTAATCTTCTTTCTAGCAGCACARTCAAATTGGCAACTTATCAGCAAAATTCTATGTATTCATTTATTTAGTAAGCATGCCTTCGGCTTTACAAAATAGTATTGACACCTTATCCTTAGAAACCATGTTGCAGCCAGTGAAATGAAACCGATATGGAGTAAAAATAAGTGCTTGGCTCTGCTGTAAGGTAACCAGCCATAGGAACTGGGATGAGGCTTCACCTTGCCTCAGTTTAGATGGCTATCCCTACTCTTATGATGGGATTCATTGGACCCAAACATATCTCTATGAAGCTGAGATGCATTACATCCTATAGGTGCCTTATTCTGTTCTTTGATGATTTCAGAGCCTTGGGTGAGGGGGTTAAAAGTCTGCACTTGGTAAGATGGGTCTCATTCTTCCAGTTTAAATGAGYCAGGGTGGAATTCATTTTGTTGTTAGTTCTAGGAACACTGTTATTGTGGGTTTAGTTGATTTCTGTCCTTTGTTTTTGAAATATCATGGCATCTTTTCCAAGGTTAAAATTATAGACATGTTCATCTCAACAAAGTCAATCATATTAAAAACAAATCCTGTACTGGAATTACCAGTTATGTAACCTATGGAACCCTGTATTAAGGACCAGTTGTCGTAACTTCTAGTGTATATAAATCATCATTGCTCTACTGGTTTCAATGTGTGTGCATCAATTCATGCCAGATGAGCATCTGGCCCCAAATGTTCAGTACCTGCTTCTCAAGATGCTATTAAGAGTGTAGTGAAAGGAAAGGATTATGTTAAATGCTGGTTTATTTCTGCCTTGGTTCATTCACAAGACATGCACTGAGAAAAGCAAATAAATTAACATATGTCCCTTTTTTTTTTCTCGCTGGTTCTTTCAGTGTTCCTCTTGCTGGGATTTTAGAACAGGGAAGTCCAGAATGGGGAAACTGCTCATGTTGAATGTTGGCTTCTGGGACCTATCTCAGTTTGTATCATGTTATTTCTGAAAGGATCTACTGAAGTCCTTCAGAGTAATGAGTTTGAACTCAGTGTCTAATAGTACATGAATAACTTCAGCAGCATGCCTTACATAGCATGGAGGAATAGCAAGRCTGCTATGCAGAGTAGTAGAGAATCTGAAACACAAGTAAGGAAAAGATCCAATTAAAACACATGCAAAGGGGAGAAATGATGAGAGTGTAAGTAAGTGACCAGATTATCTAACTTAACTGCACAACTGAAGAAACCATATGGGGTAACTACCTTCATCATCCCTCAAACTATTGCACAAATATTGCCTGATTAATCTTTTACATATGTAAGCTTTTACCCCTGTTTTGGAGATGTGAAAACTAATGCAGCCTAAATAGCTGCTTTAAAGCCTGTAAAATTAGTGGGAAATCTCCAAAAAGCACTTGCTGAGTTTGAGATGAAAACATGTATTTTCAAAAGTGGCTGCTGATTACAGAAGTCCAATTAGTCATAGCTTGTACCTGAGCTTTAGAGRAAATGATCGTCTGTAGCTAACCCTTCAGGATGATGCCCACTTTGAAAATACGGCCCTGCATGTCTCAGGCTAAATACTGAATATCAGTGGCTATGTTTGAAGAGTTGTCTCTCCAAGGTCTGTTAGCAATTTGCCCATTGCCAGRAATTAAATTAGTTTCAGCGCTAGGATCTGAATTCAGAAATGATGCCCAACCCCATGTTTATACCATACTGCACCTGAAGTTTTTCACTATCCTGGAGTTTTTTTACTTTTAGATCATGTATTCAAACCAACCTTGWGAAAACAGCTATTATACTTGTTATAGATCTGCTTAGCCTGAGTCAAAGCTTACCTTAGGAAAAAATCCTGTCCACTCTTTGCACAAGTGGAGATGTTCACCTCTCTTGCGATCCCAAGAGAAAGGCCAAAACATAAATTTGCAAATAGGCCAGAGTGTCCTGTTGGCGTGTAACAGGCCCTGCAGACACTGGCACTTCAACAAGGCTGGTGCTGGGTTGTGCTCAGCCTTTGTCCTGAAAGTTAAGACTCTGGGTTCTCCATTGGCACTCTTTAATGGAGAGATTCAGRATGGTCTCCGTTTCTTTTCTCCACTGTGCGAGTTGGGCAATACAATAAAACCCAAGCAGGTTGTCAACTTTGCATTTGCAATGAGGTTCTGCAGCCTTGGTGTGGATTTTCCGGGTGTGCCCTCCATCTGCTGCAGCCACTGTGCTCCCTTCTCTCTTCTGATGCCTTGGTCTTCTTGGGGCCTGCAATGAAACGTCCTTGGCCTTGGTCATTAGAGTTTAGCTGAAATGATCTTTGCTAATCATTATCTTCAGCAATGCTAGCAGTGTTTATGATCCAGCTGTCTGCACTTCTATTCTGGAGGAGTTTTTCCCCTCGTTGGGAGATACCGCACTTCTTTGTAGTTTGGCCCGGCCAAGGTGAGAGCTGCGGGAGAGCAGGTGGGTCTAGCTTGTTAGAAATGGGGGTGCCATTTAACTAACTGCTTTCAGCACATCCATTTCCACGGCGGCTGCCTTTTATGCCCAAGACCCACACCACTGGTAGTCAGCTCAATGACCAGATTCACCACTTTTCCCTCTCATTTTGCTTCTCTTCATCTACTTGGACACAGCAGTTCCTGTCGCCCAGCGCAGCCCGGGGGTAAGGGCTGGTGCGCTCTGCCACAGCTTCCCACGAGCCTGTCCCCCAGCCTCCCTGTACCCTCTGTCCTTGCTCCTTCCCTGAACAAAGCTGTTTGTTCTTCCCTGCGCTGCTGGAGTGGGGGCATCGGGGGGCTGGAGGGAGGAAGAAGAGGGAGTACTCCCTTTGATGTGCTCAGCTGTCATCAGACTCACTCAGCCGAAGGGTTTCTTCATGCAGGATTGCTGGGGAATAATCTGTTATTCCTTCAGCAACTGTCTTACCACAGTTGTGTTTAAAGTGCAGTGCAGATTGGTAAGGAAAAGTCTCTTTACATAAAAAAACCTGTGTTTCTCAAAGATGTTTGTAAGATGCTTAACTTCTGGAAGTGTAAGATCTTTAAAAAGACACGCTTTTCGAAAACTAGAGGCATCCTCCTCTGAAAATCGGAGGTCTTCAGTTGGGCAGAGGAAAATTGAGGCACTGAAAATGATTATACTGTTGCTTTTGAACACCTCGTCGGATTGAGTGGACTGGTTTGTACTGTTCATCCTGTGATATTTAGTTAACAAAGAGTCTTTCTCTCACTGTCACTTCTTTTTTGCATAAGTAGAAGAAAACTTTATTTCATTACAAACTCAAAATCACATTCTATTATATGAACACTAATCCCAGCAAAGGCAAGGAAAACGAAGCACAACTCCGCCTGTCCCTCTTTACACCAGAAGACACTGACACRTCATTAACATTAGCCTGAAATCACACGTCACACTTGCTGTATTTTGCAACAGGCTGCATAAAAATACTTTTTTATATTTGTTAAGGTTAATCTCAAGGCTTGTTTCAAGGTGAAGCTACACAACAGTTTTAAAAATTGTCATTAAATCATTACAGCCCAGACCATGGGACTGCAATTTTCACATTGATCCTCCCCTGTCAGAGGCATCGACATGGACTGGCATGTGGGAGCGTCACTGCAGCGGAACCCTCCCCGCCATGTCCCCGGCCACTGGCCAGTGCCTCTGGTAGCTCTTAACCAACAGCAACATTAATAGCCGATCTGACGTGGAGAGCTGAACCGGGTGAAGATGAGCAAGACATACAGAGGAGTGCTGTATGCATGTACGTCTGTATGTAAAGGGTAGAGCAAGAGAAGAAGCACAGATTCACTGACCAGGACTGCTGAGTCCCAGGAGCAGTTCTCTTTGCCCACTGCTTCCATCGACTTTAAATACAATGGACATTTATGATAATCCATTGGGAATCTTTACCGTGATTCAGTGAGTAAGCTAATACATCTGTACTTCATATTTTAAGTTAATGGGAATATAAATATTTAAATATATGCATACTTTGCAAGGGCAATACGGTTTTAAATACTCACACTTCTGTGCCCTTAATGATAAGACATGTTTTGAAATGACTTAGTTAAACATTGAAAATAGTTTGACCTTTGAATTAAACTAATCAACAAATGGTAACACAGACATCCTAGATAATTTATTGAAAATGCCATAGAACTGCAGTGAACTTCAGAAAGTGAAGMAAGTAACCAGGCATTTTTTTCCTCCAAAGAATGCTGACCCTCTGAGAAGTTTTAAGAATACTTAGCTGTTTTAGCAAGCATGTATTTATTTCATAAATGCATTTGAAAGATCCTGAAAGTTATGAAGATAATTTCCCATTACATGGTGTGGTATGTTTGTCTTTAAAGAATGAACTCATATCTTAGATAAATTAGTCAAGATTTCACTGTATGTTGGGTCATAGCATAGGAAATAGTTGTTTAAAGTGTGTCTCACCGCATTTATTTGGCTGTCCAAAACTTAGGATGGCTGGGAGTCGGTATGCCTGGATTCTGCTTCCAGTTCCACCAAAGACCACTCTTCAGCCAAATAATACACATTAGGTAAATTTTTTTGAGTCTGTGGTTTTTCATCTCTAAAATGGGTGTAAAACTAGAACTTACTGAATAGCAGTGTGGAAGGAAACTTAAAATTTGCATAATCTGAATCTTCAAGAATTGTAAAGCTTTTAACTCAGCTGGTTCCTTTCTACTTGAATATAAGTGTCTTTTCCTGTGGAACTGGACTGCAGCTGAAACAATCTTCTCTGGGTCTTTCAGTATTGGGGTTTTTTGTGAATTATTTAACTTTTTTTGCCTCTATTTAATCTTCCATATATGTGACAAAATAAGATAAGCCCAAAGATATCTGTACGTTTTCATTAACCATATGATCATAAGGTTTGTGTGTCTTTTCCTTCTGCAGTGTTTCCTTCTCATTACTCTTTGTCATCTTAATTTATCAAGGCAAGTTTTAAATCTATGCTAGAAATCCTTTTGAATAGGGACCCTGTCTTTGCAGGTCCCCAATTAAAAGGCTAGTCTATTTTGGAGCACATTAAAATAAACGCCAGAATTCTGGGTAGTTTCTTTATCAACCTAAAGTCCATCCTTCTTCCTCTCCTTACACTCAAAGGCAGATGGGCCACTGCTGGGGGGTCGGTTTGCCCCCKCATTCTGGATGCTGCAGGTGAATACAGGAACTGGGCAGACTGAAAAAAGAGAGAACAGAAATGGAGACACAAAAAGAATAGCAAATACAGAACGATATTCATAAATATTTCCTTTTCCCCACCTTCCCCTCTCCAAAGACAAGAAAACAAAACTCGAGCCTGGAATAGACAATGCAGCTGGAACCCAAATCGGCACACTCCCAGGAGCAGCAGAGGGACGGCCGCTTCAGCTCCACGCACACAGGGGACCTGCTTGGGGTAATGCTCTTGTCCTCGGTCTCCCAGAGGCTCCGGATATTTTGCCTTTGAGGCCTGCTGAGCGGCTTTGTAAAGCAAGGCAACCACTGCCAGTTTAATGGGGCATAGCAACTGAACCCCTGCAGGAAGATTTTCCAAATAAATTGGTGGAAAGATAGGATCATCTTACTATATGCTCCTTCACATTTCAGTGAGGCTGAAGTGTGCTTGCAAATTCGTATTTTTTCAGTAAGGGTTAAGGGCACCCTAACCCCAAAGACTGTGTACAATGGGTACAGTTATTAAAGTTYATATGCACCGGAGTTATGCTCAGCAGGCTTAGAACTGCTCATTAAATGTTTTTTTTCAAGTGCAATTCTTTGAGCACATTACATCAGAACAAAAGATGCTTGGAGTGAGTGGGCAGTGCTTGTGCAGGGTCTACAATAGAGCCATGAGTAAGAGGGAGAGCTCTCTATTATGCACATTCCCCTTAAAACATGAAGAAAGCTGGCAAGTCCTGCACAAGGATAAGCAATACCGATGAGGAATTTGGAAGCTTAAAAAGAAAGGATATATTCAGACACAGTCATTACAGCCTCAGTTCTTTGATTATCTGGATGAGGAGTGCCAGGGATAAAAAAAAGATACACAGTGAATTAAATGAGGACTCTTGTATAGTCATCAAGCCCCTGTATTATCTGTTGCAGAACCAGAACTCAGTCATTAGAGAGGTAGGCTGAGCTTTTTCCAAAGAACCCAGCTATCCCCCTGGAGGTCAACAATACAGCTCCCAAACTGCTTGTGAAAAACCTACCCACAAAGCTTGATTGGGCATGTGCTCTTTGGTGCAAATGGCTGCATCTTCATCTCTGTGAGAGCCATTTATCTCTATAAACAACTGCTTTGTTGYGTTCAGAAATGCAAAAAAACCCCCAACACCCCAAACAAAAAAAACCCCAAAGAAAGCAGTATACCTCATCATCGTCCTCGCAACAGTTGAGCAGTGAGGGTTATGCCTGTACATTGGGGTGTTTTTCTGATTCTGTTTTTGACACGCTCTTCTCCGAATGCCCATCAGGCTGACTAYGAAGTGAGCCTGCAGGAGTTTAAAGAGAGGAGTCAGCTTTTTGGAAAACAGTGCTTGTGGTTTCTGTGATTTGGCAGCAATAAACATCTCCCCTGTGCAGCCGCACAGTGCTGTCCCCAGAGCACCACTCCTGACTCATGAAGCATCATAAGAACAGGCGTCCCTCCATGGACATGCTTGGAAGATGACAATCTCTGGCAGTGACAGCCTGAGCCAAATACGCTTTAGGAGCCAGTTAGTATCAAAGTGTGACAGAAAAGGCTCATAATGTCAAAGGACTTCAAAATCAGTGATTCGTACTGCTCATTTTTAAACTTTCAAATTACAGAAAGGAAGGTATTTCCTAATTTGAATCTCTTTGAGAGACTTAACTATGTAACAAAAAAGCAGGCCGTAGTCTTACCTTTTCCAATAAAGAAGGAAAAAAAATTAACTAGCAGTCATAGTGGTTCATCAAACTTAACAGTCTTGTGTTTAACCCTATACAGACAGTGTGAGCAGCGAATGATGCTTTTATTAACTCTACAGTCAGAAACTCTTCCTACACAAAGTATTTCCCTGGACCAAGACCACTCCTAAGAGATCCAAAGATGTGTTTGCATTAGCAGTTTAGTTCAGATTGGGAGTGTACTTGGGAAGCAAATATCCTGTCCCCTTTACTGTACTTGCATTCTCAGTGTGAAGTGGTCTTGGAGCACACAAACTGGATGCCCCTTTGATGAAACCAGGAGATGGGGTCCAGCAAGGCATCTGCTATACACCAACCACTGGGCATTCTGTGTAGGGTCCAAACAAGAGCTAGTCTGAAGTAAAATCCTTAAAATGTGTACAGGGTGGCCCCTCAGCTCCTCCGCACCCACTGTTTCATTCTATAGATCCACTCCAATTACGCTGTGCTACTTGCTAATGCAGAGATGCCCTACACTTCTAAAGGGGACGGTCAAAACCAGGCTGGCATTGAGCCAGATCAGCTATTAGCTTGCCAGCCTTTGCAGTAGTTTGCATTGAGATTATGGAGAGGTGCCAAGCAGGAAATCTATGACTGCAGTGTGGGTGGTGTTTAAAGCAGTTTTTAGCTTTAGGTTAGATGAGGGTTTCCAAAACAGTGGTCTTAGTGACTTTTTTT